>WSYH01000031.1:0-16562 GCA_036426205.1 Ascaphus truei | reverse complement strand
GGTCAATAGTCAAAAGACAGGAAGGAGCTTGGACGTCATCCTTTTCTTGGTTTGCACATCAGTATCATTCTGTTCCCTGTGAACGGTTAAGTTCCGAAGGAGGAGGCACTGAATACAGGACAAACCAGCTGAATCTAGTAAATGCATCATTTCATTTTCACGGAATCATTCTGAATGATATCACACAAACAGAAATCAAAGCAGTCCCTGGCCTGGCAATCATTCCCTAATTAGTTGTGTGTGAAGGAGACTGCATAGCTTATTGGACTGGAACAAGTGTGCAGTGAAATCTAGCCAGGGAAGCTATTGACCGCAGACTGTTATTGTCTGCAGGAGTTGCAGAGGACTGCACGAAATGTGTCAGTGGTCCCAGCCCAGTCCCCAGGGGAAAGGTGTCTACTCCGCATCACGAAATCCCTATTATGAATGGCACATTAGTTGGCAGCATTAAAAGAAGGGGGAGATAACAAGGATTTAACCCCATTTCCTGCTGTATAACCATGCAGCATTTCTCGTTTAGGGCTAAATTCACTAAGCTGCATCTATTTATCATGACGTTAACCAAAGTTAAAACTTGTTACTCATTCACTAAAGCAAATAACATAAACAGAATGTACTAACGTAAAAAGCATGGCGTTATTTGCAATGGTCGTTATTTGAAATGATTTGCAGATGATCTTGTTACAGCCTAAATTATATTTATCCCATATTCACTAACCATAACGCCAGGAAATAACAATATGTTATTTAAGCCATATAGCGAAAAACTATACCAGGCGTTACTGGGAGGCACAAAAACAGACTAAAAGGGTTTAAGCCGGTGGTGCATCTACAGAAGCAGATATATAATATCAACACATAAGTAGCAAACTAAAATGTGGCACAAACAGCATTCTGAAAATGATGCCCTCATGCAAAATATGAAAATATATACATTTATTGTAAAATACAATAGTGGAGATCAGGGGGTCTCCAAACCTTTGTAGTTGAGGGGCAAATTAATAAAAAGTAATCTGTCAAGAGCCGCATACTAACTGCAGTATAAATATGGACTCTACATTGTACACACGCGCACTCATGCACTCACACTCACACACACACAGACAGCGTCTCCTCAGGTCTAGCATCCGGTCGTGCAATAGAGATTCCAATTAATCATCTCACATTCATGCACCCCTCTCTTACTCACTCCCCCCTCCTCTGTCTTCTCTCTTCTTCTTCATAATCACTCTCCCTCCACTCTTACCTCCTCCCTCTCTTACCCCATTCTACCCCCCACTCCCTCCTCCACCTCTCTTACATCTCCTCTTTCTCACACTTTCCCAAGAATCACACACACACCTCTCTCCCACCCCTCCCCCACCCCAAGAATCATACACTGTAGATAATAAAAAAAATTGTATCCTAGAAAAATATGAAATATACTAAATAGAAATAGGTAATATTAGAAATATTCTCGATATGCACCATCCCGACTCTTGCGTTCTGCTCAAGGATGTCTTCTCTCTACCCCCTTTGTATCTAAAGCCCTCTCCGGCCTTCCCCCCAATACCCAACTAGCACCTTCTCTATCCACCTTTAAGACCCACCTTAAGACACACTTGCTTAAAGAAGCATGTGAGTAGCACCGTAGATATTACTAGGCACATGATGCATAGAGCTTGGCCCCCTGCAGAAGCACTTACCAAAATTCCCTCCTCCTGTCTCTGTATGTTCCTCCTAAATACCAATTAGATTGTAAGCTCCTCAGAGCAGGGACTCCTCTTCCTAAATGTTACGTTTATGTCTGAAGCACTTATTCTCATGACCTGTTATTTATATTATTTGTTATTTATATGAATACCATGTGTATTACTACTGTGAAGCACTATGTACATTGATGGCGCTATACAAATAAAGACATACAATACAATGTACATAACATCACAATAACGTTTTTTGTTGATGTCATATCGTCTACTCCTCTCTTCTTTGATGTAAGTGTGGACACTACACTAAGGTCTTCTTACCTATATATATGCTGCTATTCCCTTTATATATTTCTGTAGGTCACACTTATGAGTTCCATTATCATGCTATTATGTACATATTGCTATTCACTATATATTGTATTTTTCTAGGATACAATTATTTTTAATTATCTACACTTTACATTTCACAATAAATGTATATATTTCCATATTTTTCATATGAGTGCATCATTTTCAGAACACTGCTTGTGCCATGTTTTAGTGTGGTACTTGTGTATAGATGTTATTTAAGCCATACCTTACTCAGACCCTAAAATACGGTTTTGCTGGAGAGGCAAGATAGAGAAGGAGAGAGGGAAATAATATGGGAAATATGCAAAATATGCAAACTTCAATAATTTGAATATATTTTACATATTTAAATGACATATTTCCCATGTATCTCAAGTGTAGTCACCGGTATCAAACCATGTTCAATCCATTTGGAGGAATATAAGCATGGTTGCCACCTTCTGATGAATCATAACATAACATCATAGTGTAGTAAGTAAAAATGAAATGTATATATGGAAGGTAACATATGCACGAACAGAATGGAAAAACTATATAGGCATGTACGTATAAAAACTAGTATTGGATAATGCGCTCCCACGACTGCTGCACAGGATCCACAGAAGACACCATGTCTTCTTTCACAGGCTACGATATGGCCACGGATGCCGAAGTTGTTCACCCTCACTTAGCTGTCTCTCCAACGAACGGAATAGCCAGGGCTGGTGGAGTGATATCAATTGAGATACGCTTTCTCCAGCAGTTACAGCTCTTGGATACTGCGCGTCACAACCTCCAATCAGCACAAGAGAGGGAGGGAACTCAACGCATCGACAGGCGGAACCACAGCGTGACGTGTACCGCATCACAAACTCCAACCAATCACAACTCTGGTCACAGAGAGGCAGACAGCGTGGTCAGCGTCCAGGCATCGCAATCGTAATGCGATCAAACAGCATCTAGCGGAAGCGTCTGAAGTTTAAATAAAAATCCAGAAAAAAAGCTCAACTGAGCTTAATAAACTCAATAGACTTATCGGATCAAAAAAGAAATCGAGCGCGTTTCGTGACGCAAGGTCATTTCTTCAGGGATTCAAAACTTGGAAACATCTTGATACAAAACAGAATAACAGACACCTGGCCATTCAGAATGGCAACATCTGGAAAAACTACTTTAATCATTATAATGATAATTGTTTGTTCTTGTAAAGCGCTGCTAGTTTAACGTAGCGCTTTACAGAGACATTTTTGCAGATACAGTCCCTGCCCTGTAGACCTTACAATCTATGTTTTTCGTGCCTGAGGCACAGGGAGATAAAGTGACTTGCCCAAAGTCACAAGGAGCCAACACTGGGAATTGAACCAGGTTCCCCTGCTTCAAACTCAGTGCCAGAGTCAGTGTCTTCACTCACTGAGGCGCTCCTTCAGCCCTTTGAGGACCTTTACCAAGAAATCCCAGAAGAAAACTAGACACAAGAACAAAAACAAATCCTCAACAAACACTGGAGAACATTATAAAAGATAATCAAAACCCCCTGGACATACCAATCACAATCCAGGAAATAAAAGAAAAAATAAGACTGTAAGAGATGTGTGCAGAGGTATGCAATGGAGACCGTTTTTAAGGTGAAATTAAAATAAGGCTTTATTGCGCCTGTCCCTTTTAACACAGCAAAACATATGAAAACAACAAACGCCTATCCCTGTTTAAGGGCTAACTTACTTCCCCAGTCCCTTTCTCCAGGGCTGGAGGGATAATCCCATTACCACCCTATTCCCCAAAGTCTCAAGAGATACCTTAAAGCAGGTGTCCCTTCATGTCAGTCTCTGGTAGGTTCCTGGGTCCCCTGTGTCCAGGAATATAGGTCTTTGGGTGTCTTGAGCTCAGCAGAGCCTTTCTGCTCAAGACCTCTTTCCTCTTGTCAGCACCCTTGTGTACTGAGGAAAATCTCCTCCCTGTTTCTGGGAAACGGGCTTTTTCACAGATCTGTGATTAGGCAGGTGGAGTGGTTGATTGCCGGTATGCAATCAACCAGCACACTGCTGAATTAGAGGCAAGCCTGTTAACAGGGATAAGACCCTGTTACAAAGACTAATAAAAACCAAGAAAGCCAGTGGACCAGATGGAATTCTACATGAGATGCTGAAATACAGCAACCCATTTATACAAGAAGTTCTACTCAAAAGGTCCATACTACTGGCTACTTCCCTGAACTGTGGAACGAAGCACTGATTACCCCTATTCACAAGAAAGGAGACAGGCTGGACCTATCCAATTACAGAGGCATGTGTGTCAGCAGCACCCTGGGAAAACTGTTCAACAGAGATGAAGCGTGCTAGTCACGCGAAACATATGTCGGCAGAGTAGGACGTCGCGGAGGTGACGTCACGAAGGAGTTGCGGTCCATGCGGTTGATGTGGATGTCGGCTACTACTCACGGTCACGGCTTGTATCACACTGGTTTTGGGTTCGCTGTAACCCTTGCATATACACACTACACTATCCACAACTTTGAACATACCCATACCCTCCTATACTGTACATATGTCTTTTGGTGTTCTCTCATTTATGGTACTAATCAATGTTGCCTTGGTGTTTGTAGCAGTGGTCAAACACAATATGCTAAATAGCTGCATTTGTAATCCATGTTGTACCAGGGTTGAGGCATACCAGTGCAACAATATAATTTTGTGAATTTAACACATCCTAGTCTGTTTGAAGCTGGAGGATATAATTTGGATTCATTGTACCCTTATTATGGAGTGAAAAGGTTTTTGTGTACTTATTTGTGTGTAGACTGCATTGTGGTTCCAGATACAAGTTATAACTGTTACAATACAGCTAGCAGTGTACAACAAGCTGCCTTTACCACACTGTAGCCACCCCAAGATAAATAAGTATATATACATACCAAATCAGCATGATTAGTGCTGTACCCTGACAAAACAAGCACCGCGATCTATGAGGTTTATATACTATATACTGATGATTCTAGTCGCTATATGTAAGTGTATATATACAATAACAAGCATATATAGAACCAGTTATAGGATATGCAACAGCCACTACTTAATATCTGCATTTAGAGTATATTATACTCCAAATGGACAGTAATAGTGGTGAATATACAACCTATGGACCGAGAGAGGAAGGCATTATCTAGCCATTGGCTCAAATATTGGTATTTAGAGACCATCTATTCCTCCTCCCTACCTCCTTCGTGGAGATAATTTTTTTAATATTTTAATCATTTCTATGAGTTAATAAAAAAATTAGTTTTACCTTACTTCCTAGACCTTGTTTTGACGTCACTAAATCCAAGATGGCCGGCATCACATGGTATTTCAGCCAATCAGAGTGTGGAATTGGATCCCACAATCTGATTGGCTGAAATACCATGTGACGCCGGCTTCGTGACGTCATCTTAAAGGCAAATGAAGCACAGCCATTCTGATTGGCTGGCACCATTCCCTTTAAGTGACGTCATTTAAAAAATAAAAAATTAAAGTCGGAACATGGTTTTAACAGCCAATCAGGTGGCTGTTAACCATTTTGAGGCTAAATGTGACATCACAAGCCCTATTTAATGCCGTAACGCCTCATTTGAGCCCAAGAAGACGACGAGACAACATCGGTTGGGATTTACCATGTGGCTTTTTGGATTGACAGATGAAGATAGAAGATAAAGAAGATCAAGAAATGGTGACAGATGAAGATAGAAGAAGGTGATTAAAGAAAGAAAAAAGAAGATTTGGGTACCTGATCAGGATCTTCATGGCGGATGGCATCGGATGTTGTTGGAGGCCTCCAAGGTACGTGAGCTTCCTGTTTCCCCGGGAGTCGGAGGGCCACCGCTTCTAATGGTAAGTAATATATAGAATGTTTGTAAATGTCTCTTTTTATAGGTTTTTTCATTGGATGTATTTTTTGATTTTGGGGGGGAGGCACATTGACTGATAATATATTAATCTGTACCACTTTAGGGTACAGATTAATACATTATTATGACAATATTTGGAGGGCATTTCTGGCTTGGTATTGCTGTTGGTTTTTTTAATTTCAGTTTCTTATGTGGATGTCATTGTTTGTTTTTTTTCCTGCATAATGGTAATACAATGTTGCGATTGGTGTTCGTTTTTAGTTAATGTTGTATTATGTTAGCTAATGCGTTTTATGGTTATTTCAGATATTGCTTGAATTTATTTCTTTGTATTTTAATGTTTACATTAATTCATGAATGTTGTAGTAATTAATTGGTTTGATTGGTTAGTGTTACTATTAATTTTGAGTTGGTTTAGTAATTATTTGGTTGGATTGGTTACTTTATAAAATAATTCAGAGTTGTTTAAGGAATTAATTGTTTTGATTGGTTAATGGTTTAATTAATTCATTGTTGATGTTGTTATTGCTTGTATTCATTGGATTAGTTGGCTACTGTTTTTATTTAGTGAAGTGTGTTTTTTTTGGAGTTTAGTTATGTTTTATTATTGTGTGTCTTGTGTATTAATGTATTGTAATTAGGGTGCCCATTGAGTGCTATAGAGGCTTATCATGCCCATATTATTATTATATGGGTATGATGTACCACTATACTACTCAATGGGTACAGGATGGGTATAGTCAGTCCGGGGTGGGTGCTTAGGCCTCACGGATGGGTGAAGGGGGTATTAGCCCTAAGGATGGGTGTCTAGACCTTGCGGGTGGGTAGCGGTTGGGTTAACTCTTTTATTACCTTAGCGGTATTAACCGCTAAGGTAATGAAGGGGTTAAGTCCCCCCGCAACCCCCCCGCAAGGCTTGAACAGCCACTAAGGGCCAAATACCCCCTTCACCCACCCTCGCTAGCCACAGTAAGCCTGGCATGGGTGTTTAACCCCTTCATTGCCTTAGCGGTTAGCCGCTAAGGTAATGAATTTGCTGTAAATGCATTTTTCCTGCATCGGATGCATGCCGGGGGGCTCCGGTGCTGGTATTAATGGCTATCAGCTCCGGAGACCCCGGCATCAATCAGAGGCAGGAAAAGGGCCGGATTTTTTCTAAGTCCCGACACATCGCAGCTCATCGAGGCATCTCCCCACCAATTTACCTAAATTTTGAGGTGAATTGGATTTGGGGAGAAGATCACCTTTTAGGGCTGCGATAGGCCGCGACAGCCGACTCGCGGGTACTAGAACCGCGCGAGTTTATGATCCTTCCGAAAATGGTCGATAAGCGGCTGATCGCCGTTCAATTGGCGAGTTTCTTTTGGTCAGAAAATTTAGCTGCGATACAGGCCGTTATCGAGCACTTATCGAGGCTTACTGACTACGAGTAGCCATTTTGGCCGATAAGTGCTCGATAAGGGCCTTATCGACGCTTTCTGAATGAGGCCCTAAGAGTGTTTCAGACAAATTGGTAGTAATGAGTGCAACTAGTAGAGTTCTTTGAGCCCTTCTTTGGGTTCTATCTGTGTACTATATAACTATCTCCTCTGCACCTGCTCTTTAATAGGACATAACTACATAGGAGTCCTTTTCATCTGTTTTTTTTTTTTTCAACAGCATCTTGAACAGCAGAATCCTCATCTTCTTGACATAGCAGAGTGTACTGCGTAAGAGCCAGACAGTCTTCCTGCCAAACCACCGCACCACGGATCACATCTACACCCTACACAGACTGATCAATAAGCACATCCACAACACCAAGAAGGACAACATCTTTGCTTGCTTTGTGACTTTAAAAAGGCATTTGACTCCATCTGGCATCCAGGTCTATTGCTGAAAATACTAGAGAGCGGAATAGGGGGGAGAACATACTACACCATCAAAAGTATGTACTCTGAAAACAAATGCTGCGTTGAAGTTAATAGCAAATGGACAGACTTCTTCCATCAAGGCCGTAGAATTAGACAGAGCTGCAGCCCGAGTCCCACACTTTTTAACATATACATCAATGAGCTTGCAGCAGCCCTAGAATCGTCCTCAGCACCTGGGCTGCTCCCCTTGGCTGGCACAGAGATTAAGCCCCTACTATACGCAGACGATCTCCTCCTGCTGTCACCAACAGAACAGCACCTCCAACAGAAACTGGCAATATTAGAAAAATTCAGCCAGACCTGGGCATTCTCTGTGAACCTAGACAAAACCAGAATAATGGTGTTCCAGAAAAAAACTATAAAAAACATCTAACCATATCGCAATTCACACTGGCAATGCCATGGAACAGACAGTGAGCTACACATACCTTGGTCTAACAATCAGCTCATTAGGGAAATTCAACCATAAATACACTGATGGAGAAGGCCCACAGAGCATTCTATGCAATAAGGAAACAGATGTGCCACCTCAAACCACCAATAAGAATCTGGATGAAAATAAATATTCAACAGTATAATCACACCCATCCTTCTGTATGGCAGCAAGGTGTGGGGCCCGGTGACATACTCAGACTCCCCAAAATGGGATACCAGCCCAAACGAAATGCTTAATCTGTAATTCTGCAAACTTTCTCCAAGTACACAGGAGTACATCAAACAATGCATGCCGGGCTGAGCTGGGCCACTTTCCTCTACTGCTCACTGTACAGAAGAGAACACTGACATTCTGAGCCCACCTAAACAAGAGCCAACCACAGTCTTACTGCTACAGAGCAATGAGAAGCCAGAACCTCCTCACAAAACCCTGTGCCATCAAATAACTTGTCCTCTCACTCCAGGAACAAAACCCCACACAGATAAACAACCTGCCAAAAAAAAAATTCAATCGCCAGCGAAATGAAGAAGCAGTATGTGACTATGTGGGAAAATGATATCCAGCGCTCAAAGAAGCTGGAAACCTACCACAGCCTACAGAGAGAATACACTCTGGCACCCTACCTACTGAAGGTAAAAGACCCAAAGCAGAGACAGACCCTGGGTCAGTACAGAATGAGTGCCCACAGTCTGGAAATAGAAACAGGCAGGCACAGACAGAACTGGAAGCCCCAGGAGATGAGACTGTGCCAGCGATGTGAGCTAGGAGAGGTAGAAGATGAAACACACTTCCTGCAGCACAATACTCTGAAGTGAGGAGCACCCACCTGGAGAAACTCTCTGCTCTTATCCCGAACTTTCATAATTTAGAAGAGAACCAAAAAACAGCGATCCTCCTAGGAGTAGATGAAACAACAGCAGAACTGGCTGCACACTATATCAGTACCTGTCACAGGCTGAGACACCCTCTAACACCCACATCCCTATGTACACCCAATGTACTGTGTAATCATTATACCCTACCGCCTGTTATTCATGTACTGTGTAATCATTTTACTCTACCCCCTGTTATTCATGTACTGTGTAATCATTTTACCCTACCCCCTGTTATTCATGTACTGTGTAATCATTTTACCCTACCCCCTATTATTCATGCTTTGACAATACTGAAATGTTTTTTCGTCATGCCAATAAAGCTTATTTGATTTAATTTGAGAGAGTAGTAGGGGGGAAATGAGAAAGAGGGGTAAGGAGGGGAGCATGTGGGGAGTAGCTGGTGAGGAGGCAGGGCTGGTACAACCACTAGGCAGCCTAGGGTGGCACATTTTTTTGGGCTGGCAGAGGGTGATGTTGGTGATCGCAGCAGCATTACTCGTGGGAGGCTGGGAACAGAGCAGTTGCAGAGGAGGAGGGTGGCAGCGTCTTGGCAGAGGACGCCCAGCACTCTAACCTTGCAAACCTGGCAGAATGTGAGAACTTCCGGTGCCAGGGATGACCTCCACAGCCAGGTGAGGAATTTTAACTTGGGGGAGGGAGGAGCGAGAGGAGATAAATGGGGGGTGAGAGAGGATGAAGGGAGGATTAACAGAGGTGATAGGATGAAAAGGAGGTGAGGGAATGAGAATTCCGGGAGCGGGGGGGGGGGGGGGGGGGGGGGGGTTGAGATGATTGTGTTGGGCCAGGGTAAGTCCAGCCAATATACATGAGATTCAGTTGCTGAATCAGGCACACGGCTGAAGGTTCACTTAGGGCGCCAAGTACCCTTGCAACGGCCCTGCACAGATCCCCACCACCATATATACCACCTATCATTACATTTCAGGTGGTCCCCCTTATTTTTAGCACCCTCACAGAGCTTGCTATGCCCATGCCTATAGTGCATTCTCGTCCAGAAAGAGATCAAAGACATTGGTTGACACTACAAATCTTTGCTCCCCTCGAGATGTAAATGCTCAGCTGTATAATGATAAAACAAGTAGAGAAGTATATGTTTCCAGTCTGTGCTAGTTCATTCTTCTTTTAAACAATCAAAATAATATGTTTATAACATTCGCAATTATATATAAATGTTTTTGTTTTTTTCCAAAAAAAAAATTAAATTCAATCAAATTCTAAATAAGAAACCAAAACAAACGTAAAACAGCTTGTCTGTAATATGTTTATTTGTCAGTGTTGGTTCCTATTCTCCGCTACCCAATAATAAAAATAACAAACCAGAATGGGGATTCCTATGGGATTTCATGAGCTTGTTAGCACCCGAGTTAGTGACAGGAACCAAGAATACTTTTTGTGTCTATGTAACCCTCCCTGGCTGGCTTCCTAGGGAGGTAGCAAGCTGGTGTACGAATGGGCAGTTATATATATAGTACAACTGTTATTTATTTGTGTCCCCAAGCACAGGGACCGCTCATTCATATATTGGCATATAATAGGTTGAACTTGATGGACGTATGTCTTTTTTCAACATCTACTAGGTAACTATGTAACTATGGCAACGTTGCACTGTATTTTATATCAGACATACATGAATACAGTTCTTCCATCAGTGCCCACTCTTAACACTCGAATGGAGGTGTAAAAGCTGTAAAAATGTTACAACAAAGATTCAGTTATCAAATGAGTTTATTCAGAGTGCACACAGTGGAGACAGCTTCAAAACAAAAAGCTCTCCCCCAGATAACAAGGTTATGCCATATATTTATACCCTAAAACCTAAAGCTCCACCCCTTTATGGGGGGCTTGCACGTCACTAAATATTACCTCATTTTGTAATACATAACAATACTAAAGCTGATGTCATTTTGTAATACATAATAATACTGAATAAATGTCTGTAAGCTAAAAATCATTATGGGGTTAAATGTGATGTCAGTTCTTCCACTTGGCACATTGTATGAGAAACAGTTTATCTTAGACTACTAACGAGGCTTTCTCATAATATCTGGCCTGTTTACACTTTCAATTTGAAGCTGATTGGATGAGGAAAGATCAATAAAGTCAGCTAGGAGCGAAAACATTCCATTCTCTCTTTCACACAGATTTCTTCACATAGAAATAAGACTCACAAAGACAAGACAAGATGGCGGACTAAAATATTCAAACAAAATGGCTTCATACTAATGCTGTTATGTCAGACCCCCTAATGTCTCAACTTCGTCAGAGGTACATATCTTGTTTCTTTACCGTGCAAAGACCAGGAAACCCGCCCCCCCCCCATCTCATTTGTTTGGGACATCTCTCCTTCTTATTGCGATAATACTAAGGGCCTCATGCAGTAAGCCCCGATACAAAATTTTCGGCACGAATTGCGAAAAGGCTTTTTTTGGGCGATTTGCCCTCGCAGTATTCAGTAAGGGCCGAATCCTTCCGATCCCTGCCGAAGCACTGCGAAAGCAAAGCTGCCGATGACCTGTGGCGATACAGCCTGGCTCCCGATAAGGCTCCCGATAGGCCTTTGGTGCCGATAGATGTTTGCAGCTGAGAGAGACAAGCCGCTCTCTCAGCGCAAACATCGGCACCAAAAAAAGTATTTAAAAACAACTTTTACTCATAGTGTACATGTGCAGGGGGTCTTCGGAGCTGAACCGCGTTGGTTTGAGGTCCGGGGACCCCCTGCCCCCCGAGATACAGGCCCCTCTATGAGGTGCCGGTATCCCTCGGCGTTTAAAGGTCCCGATCACGTGACCGCGACCTGTAAACAAACCAGAGGGATACCGGCACCCCATAAAGGGGCCTGTATCTCGGGGGGCAGGGGGTCCCCGCCTCCAACCAACGCGGTTCTGTCCGGAGACCCTCTGCACATGTAGCAGTATAAATAAAACACACCACACAATAAAGACTCTTTCTTCCACCTCTTGGGCGCTATGTCAACGGTAATAATGAAGCAGCATGAATGTCTTTTAATTATCCTGTACAGTGAGCAGGGGGTCTCCTGAGCTGAACCGCATTGCTTGTGGAGTGCAGGGACCCCCTTCAGCTTTCCCCCCGAATTACAGGCCCCGGATGTGTCATCGGGTGGCAGTGTCGCCGCCATGTTTATAGCCGTCCCCGCAATAAACATGGCGTCCACACTGTAACCGATGGCCCAAACCGGGGCCTGTAACTCGGGAGGCAGGGGGTCCTGAGCCACAATAAATGCGCTTCAGCTCAGGGGCCTCCTGGTTTCCGCACAATATTATTAAAATAACAATAATTGTCTCGCTCATTACCAATTAGCGGATAGCCGCTAAGGGCAATGAGGGGTTAACGCATAGTAGCATGTTTATTGGAGACAATGCCCCCCCAATAAACATAGCAGCATACACAACATACAGTTATAGTAATGTGTGCAGAATGACTATTATCCCACAATGGATAATATTGCAGTTGTCCATTTACAATAACATACCAACAATAAAGACTTTAAATACTATAGCACTCACCCATGTCCCACTCCGCCACGATGAGGCCATCCTCATCTTCATCCTGCCTCCCCCATCCCGCTTCCTGCAAAAACAACACAGAGAATACAACATCCAAATTAATGTCCCCTAACCCCTTAATCACCATAGCGGTTATTAACCGCTACAGTTATTAAGGGTAACCACCATCACCCACATACCTCCCTAAAGCCATGACCACGCCCCACAACCCACCCAGATCCACCTACATCCCCCACAGGTGGAGTCCCTACCAAATACCCTTGGGCCTAACATACCCCCTTCCCCCAGCATACAGTACCCTAATGAAGGGTGCCAAAAGACGAGTCTAATAACATATGAGGCGGTAAATTATGTAAGTTGCCAAACCATCAATCGTATAAAAGGTAAAGAAATGCACTAACCCATCAATAAAGCTCCAGCGCCAGCACATCCTGGGGGTCCGTTGCCAACATACTAGAAAAGCCACATGTACACTAAAGAATACATAACACTGAACCCCTTAATCACCCTTATCGGGTACTACACCTGAAAAGTAATTACGGGGGGGGTGAAGCCATCCTGCAATGCCTCAACAGTTATGCATAACATCCTCGGGGAAAGAAAAAACCAATTTGTGCCTAACCACATTCCCACAACATCATGTGCAACGATAGCGCATCACGCCTCATAAAACAGCAGCTTTACAGTGTATTACATGTAAGCACTCAGATACCAATGCAAGTACACGCTGCAAATCAAGGTTAACAACACAATACATCCCACTCAAATGCTCGCCATAATCACTCACAAGAAGTATAATTTATTTACCAAAAACTCACCATCAATGAATTACCACACACACCACACATCCCTAAACAAGTATAAATACCATCCAAACCAATTACACAATGAACTACTAAGCTATCCTAACAGAGAACAACTTCAAAACATAGTCAAAAGTACACAACAATTACAATATACAAAGCAAGGCTTTCCATATCCTACTGTAAGGCCTGGAAGCCCACAACTTACATCTGTCTAAAAAAAAAGACATTTAGCACACATCATGCATAGCCACATGAGTATAAACAAAGCAGAATGAGCAAGCTTTACCAACACTAGCTCATTTCGTACGCCTGGTACTAATATCTGTACACATACATACAGACATAAATCAGTGGGAAAGTAACATGAATTGTACAATTATATGAAAAATGAAAACAGAAAAGCACAAAAAAAACTGTTACATAAGAACATTTTTTTTTAACTTACCATTATTGTTCCACCCACTCGACTCCCGTTGACAGCTTACTCACTACCAGCCACCGACATCCCAGCCACGCCATACCATCCACAGACACAATCCACGAACAATCCACGAACCAACCAGGAACCCACACATCCAAGAACAAGTGCAGGAACCATCCAAGAACAAGTGCAGGAACCAATCCAGGAGCACAGCCACGAAGAATCCCGAAACCAATCCACGACACATCCAGGAACAGGAACCCATAAAGAAAAAAAAACAACAATTAAACTTAAAATAATAAAACATGACAATCAAGGGTTGTACTAGTTTTATTCTTAGTGAATCTGTATTAAAATACCTTTTTCCGGGTCTGTCTTATGACGTCCGGGTGCCTACCCCTGGTCTTCAATCTTCATGTGAGAGGTCCGCCTCCTCGGCATCTGCCTTCAAAAGAGACTACATAGGCTTTTAAAGGCCTATGACGTCACATTTGTGTCGTCATAATGTTCCCACGGCCCTGTTGGGCCGTGAAAAACCATTCGTTTTGGCCGATGTAAAAAATTGATGATACGTCCTTAAAGGCATGCCACCACAGCAATCGAAGGCTAAAAATTGCTTCTGCTATTGCCTTTTAGTAAACGTCATGAAAGGACAACATGGGCTCGGGACTCCAAGGGTAAGCCGCCAATCAGAGTAGGGATGGAGTTTTCCCACGGGATGGAAACCCCTTAATACATAACTGTAGGGTTATAACCGCTATGTGTTAAGGGTTAGGGGACATTAATTTGGATTGTTTAATTTCTGTGTGTTTGTGTTTTGCAGAAGCGGAGGATGGGCGGCAATAGATGATGAATGATGGAGGATGGCCATTCATTCTTGGCAATGGACAGGGTTAGTGCTAATGTTTAAAGTCTTTATTGTTGTGATCAAGGAGTGTGTGAATGGACACGACTGCATATTCCATTTGTGGATAATAGTCTATCCTCCCATGTATATATCTGATATGTAGGGGGGTATGGTTGTTGTCGGTATATTATAATATAAGATATAGATATAACTCGCTATCTTATAACATATATATAGTTTAACAAAATAATATAATGACATTTAATTATTTATTTCATTCGTTATTGTGGGGCTGGGGTGTGTTTTTTTTTAACATATTGTGGTAGTGGGGGTGTGATGAGCGGCACGTAGCCACGGGTGGCTTGTTTAGGGCTTGCGGGTGGGTGTAGACGGGAGGCGCTTTAATCCTCCTGTCATGACGCTAGCGGTTATTAACCGTCCGGTTCCGTGATCAGGGTTAAGTTCTGCCCACTCCGCATGCCCCCCCCCATCCCCCCCCACCCCCCCGCAAATTCCCTAAAAACTCTAACACCATGGCCAATACCCCCCCCTCACCCATCCCCGCTACCCACAATAACGCTGGCACGGTGGGTTAACCCCTTCATTGCCTTAGCGGTTAGCCGCTAAGGTAATGAAGTGGCTTTTAAATGCCTTTTTCCTGCCTCGGATGCATGCCGGGGGGCTCCGGTGCGGGTATCAGCTCCGGAGACCCCCGGCATCAATCACAGGCAGGAAAAAGGGCTGATTTTTCCTAAGTGTCGCCCTTGCCGATGCTTCTCCTTCAGCAAGTTGCCAACTTTAGTTGGCGGGCTGGATTGGCCATAAAATCTCCAATCTGGCCTGCCGATCAGCACCGAAAAGCTGATCGGGGCTTACTGAATTCAGGCGGGAAAAAAAAGTCCCGATAAGTGGCTTATCGGCAGCCGGGTGGCGAAACATTTTTTGGCTTACTGAATCAGGAGGGCAAAAAACGTCTATAAAATGCCGAAAAAGCCTTATCGGGGCTTACTGCATGAGGCCCCAAGTCCATTGGGATCCTAGTGTGTCCTATATACGTAACCCAATATTTTGGCCTTTACGGTAACTGCCACTTCAGCCTGAAGGGAATATCAAAGCAGATCCGCGGTTAGAGCTGATCCGCTGGCATCCGGGAAGCCTTGTTACTGAGGTCCTCTGTCGCATGCTGTTTCATGCTTAGCAACCTATACTGAACTCCCTCAGTCTTCTCTAGGGATCCTAACTACCAAGTTACTATCCCTGTCTATCTACTATATATTTGTGAAATCACTGTATGTCTGCGTCCCAAGGGTCAATCGCATTGGACCTTGGGCCTGTCACTCCGGCTCAGGCCATGCCCGCCCCCGCACACCTCTCATTGGCCTACGTCCAACACCAATGCCACACTGCCCCACCCCTCACTGACTCTCATTGGCCTGCGTCCAATGCCCGCCCCCGCACACCTCTCATTGGCCTGCGTCCCACCCCTCACTGACTCTCATTGGCCTGCGTCCAATGCCCGCCCCCGCACACCTCTCATTGGCCTGCGTCCAACACCAATGCCCTAATACAGTGTTTCCCAAACTGTGCGCCGCGGCGCCCTGGTGCGCCGCGGCTTGGCTAGAGGGGCGCCGCGATCAGGGCCGCCAGCAGCGGGAAACAAGGGCTGCTAGCTCATTTAAAAAAAAAAAAAACCTCTGAGGGGAAGCAGAGGAGCGGTCACGTGACCGCTCCCATCCAATGGGACTGCAGCCTGCCCGGCATTGCAACTTCAGTGCCCGGCATTGCAACTACAAAGCCACCAGACAGCAGTGTGTGTGT
>WSYH01009021.1:0-21508 GCA_036426205.1 Ascaphus truei | reverse complement strand
ACAGCTGTTTTTTTCTAAGGCTTACGTGCCTCACACCAGCTAGAGGGAGTGACGCCTCCCATGCTTCTGATTGGCTCTTATCACACAGTGTCATGGGACAGGACAGGGAATTGTGGGTATTTAAGTATACGATCTCTATGAGTGATTCTTCTCTTTGATAAAGCGTGGGATACCCCATGAAACGCGTTAGAGTGTCCTTTTGGCTGTTTTTACTATGCCCTAAATACATTTTTGCACCTAGGAATTGTAGTTTGCAGTTTGTGGTTTTAAAAATCTTCTACAGCAGCAGCAGATGCACCGCCGCTTTTCCTGCATATATTCCCGTAAGGGCAACAATTGTACCCAAACTTAACTATAGAACAGAAGAAAAAAGTGATCAAAACAACACATATATACAGCATGTCTCAACATCATTCCAAATCTAATAGGTGCAGTATTGAACTCAGATGTAAAACATGCTACACAATATATCTGATTCTATTAACAATCAAAAATGTCTAAAGAGAATTGAAATAACATATTCAATAAACTTACTAAGATTATTGCTTACCGTTATTTTAAGAACGGTGTAAGTTCAATTAACTCGTTAAATCCAGTGGGATACCTTGTTTGGAATGTGTAAATCCAATATTGTTCTCGCTTTAATAGGTTAAGATCTCTATTACCTAGTCTAATATTGAATGGTACACATTCCAATCCCTTAAATCTAATACAAGAAGGATCATTATTATGAACATCTTTATAGTGCTTTAGTAATGAAGTAGGAGCATACCTTTTGCTAAAGTTTTAGGTATATTCCTAACATTACGCAAATGTTCTAACATACGCATTTTAAATGGTCTCTTGGTCTTACCAATGTACTGTAAATTACATAGAAAAAAAGAAAAACCGGCGCCAGAAAAATGAATGTCAATCAATTCCAAACCATCAATTGAAATGTCCACATAAAGGTCCTTAGAAGAACAGAAGGAATATGCTGACGACTCTCATCACAGACCGTGCAATATGTAAAAGAAAAGAAAACAGATTATAGTGCAGTATGCCAAATACTGTTGACTTAAAAACAGCAACAACACATAACAGACAAGACAGACAACACAACAACACTAGCAAGGCTAAAATATATTATTAAAAAGCTATACTATATGTGTTTGACAAAACTGGAAATGTAATAATGGGCTGTGGAACATTGGCTGTATTTGTACTTTCCAATAAAAATTTAAAGTTGAAAAAAAAAAAAAAGCTATTTATTGACACAACTAATGCTAAGTTCCGGAGGATCAATATCCAGAAGGCTAAAAAGTAACCCTACTCACAAGACCCTAATTGGGTAAAGGCAGTTCACACTGAGATCGCAAGTGTAATCCTCCAAAGATGGCAACCGGAGCTCCCTCGCGGGCGTCCCCACGTGATAGGGGTGGAAGGTGAATCACTCGAACTGCAAGGCTTTCCGGCGGATGTGACATCTCGCCCCTCAATGCTCCTATTGCAACGCGACGTGGTTCTCCCAATGCGAGTGTTCCTCTCTTGCTACACTGCCCCCACGGCTTCACCAGCTACTCTCCAATGTCCCAAGGACAAGGTCCCTGTGAGACACTCTTAAGAACTGCTCCACTGACTATCACGTGGGGACGCCCACGAGGGAGCTCCGGTCGCCATCTTTGGAGGATTACACTTGCGATCTCAGTGTGAACTGCCTTTACCCAATTAGGGTCTTGTGAGTAGGGTTTCATTTTTAGCCCTCTGGATATTGATCCTCCGGAACTTAGCATTAGTTGTGTCAATAAATAGCTTTATAATAATATATTTTAGCCTTGCTAGTGTTGTTGTTTTGTCTGTCTTGTCTGTTATGTGTTGTTAGTTGATCCTGTTTTTAAGTCAACAGTATTTGGCATTCTGCACTATAATCTGTTTTCTTTTCTTTTACATATTGCACGGTCTGTGATGAGAGTCGTCAGCATATTCCTTCTGTTCATCTAAGGACCTTTATGTAGACATTTCAATTTATGGTTTGGAATTGATTGACATTCATTTTTCTGGCGTCAGTTTTTCTTTTTTTCTATGGTCTTTATTGATTGTACGGTCAGTTTTCACCTGGCTGCCAGTTGTTTATATTAATGCATTAATTATTTCACTTAGCACATATTTTTAATGTTTTTTTAGCGCTGTGTTACACCGTCTTTTTTGGTTTCGGACTGTAAATTACAGCAACATTGCAGAACATAGACCACATGCGTAGTAAGACAGTTTATAAAACTTTTAGGGCTCTATGCAGTAAGCGACGAAAAAGTGCAATCGCCAAGGGTTGCCGATAGGCCTTATTTTGTCGATTTGCCCTCGCAGTATTCAGTAGGGGCCAAATCCATGCCGATCCCTGCCGAATCACTGCGAAAGCAAAACTGCCGATGTGCCTGTGCTGAAACAGCCTGGCTCCCGATAACCTGCCGATAGGCCGTTTCTGATGATAAGTGTTTGCAGCAGAGAGAGACCAGCCGCTCTCTCAGCGCAAACATCTGCAAAATATAAAGTATTTATAAACAACTTTTACTGATAGTGTACATGTGCAGGGGGTCTCCGGAGCTGAACCGCATTTGTTTCAGGTCCGGGGACCCCCTGCTTCCCGAGATACAGGCCCCTTTATGAGGTGCCGGTATCCCTCTGCATTTAAAGGTCCCGATCACGGGACCGCGGAATGTAAACAAAGCAGAGGGATACCGGCACCCCCTAAAGGGTCCTGTATCTCGGGAAGCAGGGGGTCCCCGGACCTAAAACCAAAGCGGTTCAGCTCCGGAGACCCTCTGCACATCTACACTATGAGTAAAACACATATATAAATAAACACTCGGTCCTTACCTTTGAGGCTATGTGCTACGGTAACGAAGCAGCATGAATGTATTTTTAATAATAGTGTACTGTGAGCAGGGGGTCCCCTGAGGTGAACCGCATTGCTTTGTAGACCAGGGACCCCTTGCTTCCCGAGTTACAGGCCCCGGTATGTGTCATTGGGTGGCAGTGTTGCCGCCATCTTTATAGCGTCCCATTCGCGCTGTGTCCGCTATAAACATGGCGGTGACACTGTAACCGATACCCCAAACTGGGGCCTGTAACTCGGGAAGCAGGGTGTCTCTGAGCCACAATCAATGCGGTTCAGCTCAGGGGAAACCCTGCTTCCGCACAATATTATTAAAATACATAAATGCTGCTTATTTACCATAGCATATAGCCGCTAAGGCAATGAAGGGGTTAAGGCAGAATAGCATGTTTATTGGGGACATTTTCCCCCAATAAACATTGCAATAAACAACATGCACCCACTGTGTATTTAAAATACATAAACAACAATAAATACATTAAATACATATAGCACTCACCCATGTCCGACTGCCACGATGAAGGCCATCCTCCTCTTCATTCTTCCCATGCCCCCTCTGCTGCTGCAAAACAGACACAAGAATGAAAACATTCAATGTAATGTCCCCTAACCCATTAATCACCATAGCGGTTATTAACCGCTACAGATATTAAGGGGTTAACCGATCCTTACCCACCACTCAGGACGCCTACATACCCTCCCACACTAACCCCCCCACCCCGTGAGGCCTAACCACCCTCACCCACTACCCACAAGGGAGGCCTACCCACATACCGTTGGGGAAAATACCCCGTTCCACCCCCAGTAAACACAATAAAAACAATACACAGCCCCACAATAAGCATCATTCTATTTATTAAATATATTACCCACCCCCTGTGCCCCCCCATAAATACAGGATTTATCCTTTTACAAACAGGGTTCATAACACAGCCCCACGTGAGTCCCCGGTGGGCTGGCGGGGCACCTGACAGACCTACAGGGTACCAGCAGCACTTTTCAAACAGGTTCTGGAGGCCTGCTGGTGGGTCCCGCCAGCACCATGGCCCCCAGGTGGTATCCTTGGGTGACCGTGGGCCACAATTGGGTCCCCACGGTAGGCCCAATGATGTCTGGGAGCCCCGGGTCAGACCCACAGGTGTCTGCGGGGCCTCGGGTGGTTCCCACGGGGGTCTGGGGAACTCACGAGTGCTCACTACGGGTCCGCGGTGCCCCCACAGAAGTGGGACCACACATCTTCATCCCCGCACCTATGGGTCGGTGGTGCCCCCACAGATGTGAGGCCACCACTTCATCCCTGCAGACTGTGGGTCCACGGTGCCCCCACAGATGTGAGGCCACCGCTTCATCCCCGCAAGGGTCACCCGTGGTTCATGGAACCACCAGCCTGATACCCGTGAGATACCCGTGGAGACCGCAGGTGGTCTCCAGAGGTCTCACGCAGAACCACAGAACAAACCCTGAATGTAAAAAAAATAAACCTGGCTTATACAATCAATACATACACCCCCCCCCAACACCTACAGTACAATAATGTGCAAAAATAACTATTATCCAGATAGGATAATAGATTATTTGCCCATTATTAAACACATTAACTAGCATATTCAAATAAATAAAGTACTACTGACCTCATCAATAAGAAGCCCCCGTCGCCAGCAACATACTGGTCTTTCGTTGCCCTCAAAATACATAGCCAATACAAAGCCAATACATTGCAATTACATTCAGATATCAATTAACCTCTTAAACATCTTATCGGATAATAACCGCAAAGGTAATTAAGGGGTTAAGCCACACTGGCCCGATACCCACCCTTCACCCATTCATTTGTACAGTGGCTTCATCATGCAACTATATATATATATATGCAGAGAGAGAGAGAGAGAGAGAGAGAGAGATACACACACATGATGAACCAATATACAAATAAATGTAGAAGGGTTATCAAAAACATGCTGTACTACAAATAACACTTCTCCATACAGACACACTACAATACAATCAATTTCCTTTAATAATCCTATCTGATCTTCCAATCAAAATCCTCAAATGGCAATCAAAAACCTCAAATGACAATCAAAACATTGCATTTACATTGTATATATGATGCATACAATCTATGCACCATATACATTCTGCAAATGAATGTTAACAATAACATATTCAAAACAAAATACCAATACCTCCAAACAAGTATACTATTTAAACCAATCCAGTAAACATAAATCAATTAGCATTCATTAATGACATCACTAAATAATTTACATTCCATCCCTAACAATTAAACAATTAACTAATTCAAGCGTTGAACAGAACAATTTATCCTGTGAAAAAATATAAGTACCAACAAGAATACAATATAGAAAAGCAAGCCTCACCTTGACCTAAAGTACACCATACAATAGCAACAATTATATATATCTAATTTAAAAATACATTATACACACATTTAAGCATAGCAGCATAGCCAAATTAATTTAAAACACAGCAAAGCAAGCTTTTACATACATACATACATACATACAGTGGCAACAAATGATATACCAAAAATAAATAAATACACATGTTAAAAAAGCTTTTAAAAAAATTAACAAGTTAAATAAAATACATTTCTTTAGTTCACTTACCATTACTTGACCCACTCACCGACTCCCATTGAACAGCTTACTCTCGAACCAATCCACCAGGCACAGGAACCCATAA
This sequence comes from Ascaphus truei, assembly GCA_036426205.1. NCBI lineage: Eukaryota > Metazoa > Chordata > Amphibia > Anura > Ascaphidae > Ascaphus > Ascaphus truei. Next base: position 15,930 of record WSYH01009021.1, on the reverse strand, counting down.
AATAACAAGCCATAAAATAATAAACATTAAAATAAAAATCCAAAACAATCCACGGGTCTTCTATTTGTAATCCATCATCATCTGTATTTTTCTTTCTTCTATCTGCGGCTCTCTTCCGGGGTCTTCTTGTCTTCTACGGCCACGCCCTAGCCTTCTTCTTCTGTAGGAGGTCCTTCCTCCTCGGCGTCTTGCTTCAAAATGAGACGACATAGGCTTTTAAAGGCCTATGACGTCACATTTTCGTCATGGTTCCCATGGCCCTGATTGGGCCGTGAAACCCATGTGTCTTGGCCGAGAAAAAAAAAAAGATGATGTCACTTAAAGGCAATGAAAGCACAACCAATCAGAATGGCTTTGCTTCAATTGCCTTTAAGATGACGTCATTAAAACAAACATGGCCGTCCTCACATGGTACGGTAGCCAATCAGAGAGTGGGAAGTCTATCCCTACTCTGATTGGCTCTAGTACCATGTGACAGGCTTTCAATGATGTCACATCCGTTCTCCTCCAAGCCTCGTTCACATGGTATACTAGAACCAATCAGAGTGGTGTTCCCATGCTCTGATTGGCTACCGTGCCATGTGAGGATGGCCATGTTTGGACCCGTAGTCTGCGGGGATGAAGCGGTGGTCCCACATCCGTGGGGGCACCGCGGACCCATAGGTGCGGGGATGAAGCGGTGGTCTCACATCCGTGGGTGCACCGCGGACCCGTAGTGAGCACTCGTGAGTTCCCCAGACCCCCGTGGGAACCACCCGAGGCCCTGCAGACACCTGTGGGTCTGACCCGGGGCTCCCAGATATCCGTGGACCTACCGTGGGGACCCAATTGTGGTCCACGGTCGCCCAAGGAGACCACCTGGGGGCCATGGCGCTTGGCGGGACCCACCAACAGGCCTCCAGAACCTGTTTGAAAAGGGCTGCTGGTACCCTGTAGGTCTGTCAGGTGCCCCGCCAGAACGCTGGGGACTCGCGTGGGGCTGTGTTATGAACCCTGTTTGTAAAAGGATAAATCATGTATTTATGGGGGGGCACATTCTGGAGTGCCGATCAGCAGCGAAAAGCTGATCGGGGCTACTTGAATTCAGCCGAGTTCAAAAAGTGTCGATAAGTGGCTTATCGGCACCCGGCTGCCGATAAGTTTTTATCGGCAACAAAAAATGCAGATAATTCCCACTTATCGGCGCTTACTGAATCGGGAGGGCAAATTTGCCGAAAAAATGGCGATAAACAGCTTATCGGCGCTTACTGCATGAGGCCCTTAATGTCATAAACATGATTGGTGGCACACGAGGTTACAGATTTATCTCTAGTAATATGATTTCACGCCTTGCACTTGCCGCACTTATATGTGCCTGTAATTCCTAGACTAGTTCTCATATCACCAGAGGATTTGTTCTGTCTAACAATCTGACTTGGAGCCAATAGGCTTTTCAAATTAGGTGCACGCTTACAGTAAATACAGCACCAGGTTGTGATTTCAAATGGGGTCCCAATATGGGGTCCATTTTTAATACATTCCAGTGTTTACGTAACACTTTTATAATGTTATTATGTGCCCCACTAAATTGTGTAATGAAAGGAGGTATACCATCCTTTTTCTTATTAGCCCCTTTTCTTTTTCCATGATGATATCTGAGCAGAGACTCCCGTTGGATTTTTTCCGTCCTTGCTAATGAGTGATCTATCAAATCCTCATTATATTGTTTGGCAAGGAATCTATTTTTAAGGAATAAAGATTGTTCATTAAAATCTTTGTTTTTTGAATCATTCCTTTTTATTCTTAAAAATTGATTAAACAGGATATTCTGAACCCATCTCTTATCATGACAACTAAAGGGATCCAGATATGAATTAACATTTGTAGCTTTAAAATGAGTTCTAGTTTGAATAGTGTTAGCTTCAATGTAAATCTCTAAATCAAGAAAATGAATGCTCACATTACTATTCTCTCCACTGAATTTTAGATAAAAAAATCATTTACATTCAAAAGAGAAACAGAGTCAAGATAGGACTCCTCACTTCCTTCCCAGACGATGACGAATCAAGGTCTCAAGGTAGACCTCACTTTTTAAAAGTATAAATGGAATGTCCGGGGTAGACTTAAATGAGAGAATATAGCTCTTTTTGGAGAGCACCCTTTTTAATCTGCACCTTGGCACTGTTTTTGCCAGATTTTTGGGGTCCAAAAAGGAGGATGCCAGCAGATAGTGAATGGCCAGATGGAGAGAGACAAATATAAGCAGCCATCTCGGTTTGTGGACCTCCCGGAAGTCACAGTCTTATCTTCAATGGATCGGCGTTATGTTAATCCTAACATTCATTTTAGTTAATGTTATGTTAAATAGGCTAATAGATCTTCATGCATCTGGGCCAATGTGTCATGTTGAATACTTGACTGATACAATTTAAGGTAAGGTAGAACATTAATCAGAATTGTGCATATGTTTAGTTTTTAAACTAGTACTGTATTGGAAAGTATATATTTTTATTGTAATATTTTTTGATAGCCAAACAGTAAAGACTTAAAAATACAGTTTGTTAATCTATGTTGCAAAATATCTGTAGTGTGTCAAATAAATTTTTGGTTGATACATGTAGCAACTTAATTCTCCACTAACAATACTGTATTAACAAACGTTTTAGTATTTACGACATCTGTCCATCACATATGTTTTCATCAATATACCTAACTAATAACCATTTTTGATGATTAAGGTGCACAATAGAAAAAAAAGGTTAGTACATAGACACGCACAAGTGTTAAATAATTAGCAATTTCCTTGAGTCCATTTCACTGCAAAAATTCTATTTGAGGGTCTTAATACAGATGCAGCGTCATATACTTTCGGCGGGCCTCGCAGCGTTCGTCTGACATCCTGAGTGATTTCTTGGCTGCTTGCAGCTAACTCACGAATGCGTTGCGACCTGAAAAAATGAGTTTTAGTGTTGGTTGCAGAAATTATAAGTGGTGCAAGTGTGCTAATGTGTCTTCAAGCTAAATGCAATGTAACCCATCCCTTATTCCCATTCATTTCATATGATATTCCATATGTTTAACTGTAACCCACCATTTATTCCCCTAAAAACTTCAGATGATTACAAGTTAATTTTAAAATATGATTGTTTAAAAATTAGATTACAGAAAATGACAGTTTAGAGATAATGAACAAAGACTTTGTAAAAAAATATATAATTCAATTTTCTTTGATCATCTTCCAAATGTACAATATTCTTCAACCGGCATCTTCTTGGACACTTTCATCTGCAAAATTATAATTGTATATATTAATAATCGAGAAGAAATACAGGTAGAAGCATGAATTACATTATGCTGTACACATACTACTGATAAACATGTATGCGCATGCGTGTTTAAATGGAACTTTATTGAAACGCATATACGTGTAATTGAATTTCTGCACATGCGAGTTTATATGGAACCGGTTGAAACACTTATGCACCCGATGGCCATGCATTGAACGGCAACAACATAAATAAAGGCACAAATAATTCCGTCTCACTGCGGATAAGGTGCATGTGGCTAAGCGCGGCTCAGCCCCGGACAACAAAGTGGTCATGTCGCAACTCACGGTACCCCAGCCAAAAGTAAATGATGCTATATTTGTACATAGGCCCATATGATTGCACATTTGCACGTCTTACCTAGAGTCCCTGTCTGTAGTAGAAACAACGTGCTGTATGCTGTGTGATTATGGGTAAGTCAGGGTAAGGGGACCTATCTGAGACATTTGAATTTGCTCATAAGAGTTATTTATCTGGAGTTTCTAACTTTTTCACTCACCATACCTTTTTTGTGTACCATAAGTCTAGAGTGGAAACATTACATGTAAAAGATAAGATATACAAAATATAAGAAAAACAAAAAAAAGTAATGAAAGGAAGCATTACTATTTTATATTAATTAATTAATAATGTGTCTGTATTTCAAACATCTTTAAAGTTGTTTTTAAAAAAAATGTTTCCTCATTGTGTTATACGCTACAATATAAACTTTTCAGATATGATACAGTAGTAAATACCAAACATTCACAAAAGTTATTTTTGTAATTTGAAGTACACTGCTTGAAGTAATTTTCTTACCGTTCAATAAAACCTTCAATCAATCAAACCATTTTCACAAGATACTGTGCGACTTGCCTGGAAATAACTGGTTTCTTTGCGTACCTTTTACGCATGCATCTGTTTTTATTTATTTTTATTCGTGAGATAAGGATTGTAAATACAGATTCTATCGTTGTACTGATCCACCAAGCAGAAATTCACATTGTATATGAGCTGAGAACAACCACACATAAAAATCAGCCATTTACACTGATCACATCTTTCATTTCCAAGCTAAAATAACCTGCAGTGCTGGTTTACTAGGGCATATGAAGTTGGAGAAGTAGCAGCTTTGTATCAAGATTTTATTTTCTGTCCAAGAAACAAAAAGTACACATACAAAGCATCACCTGTAATCTTTATTTAATTACTGATGTGTTGCTGTAATAAAATGGAAAAAGTGAATCCATAAAATGTTATAGAGGTGTGAAAAACAGGGATTAAATTTGTCTAGTTTTCATTAAATGCTCCTAAAGATATGCAGAGGATAATAACAACTGAAAATAGCCAAAAGCAATGTAATCTATAAACTAGATGGGAACAATAAGTCCATTTTCCGGTTGCTGTTTTACAGACAAAATGAAAGCTAATGTTATAATGGAAATGCATAGTGCTGGTGGAATTTGAAAAATACAGATGTACTGTAGCAGGCGTTATTGCACAGACTGGCACATGCTAATACATTTAGAATGGTGGTTGCTCCCACTGGAAATTTTTGTTTGTCCCTCTTCAATTTGCCAGTGGGACTGCTGCATCTGTAGTGGTCACATTGTGTAATCGATAAATATTTAATAATGTAATGATTTGAAATGCTTGCAGATCCTTTTCTACCTTGTACTGATGATACATGGCTGTTTGTCCTTCTCCTGGAAGGACCTGGGAGCCTCGTTTTGAGTGTACAGCATATGCCATTATTGATGTCTTACTAAAGTGTCCATGAATAAATTCAACAATGCATATGTTAAAGATACATGTTATATAACATTACCATTATAATGACAGAAGCTCATTGAAGATCTTGGTAGCCCCAGCAAAATCAAAAAAAAATAGTATCACTTATGCCAAATCATGACCCAGAGATTTCAGAGGACTAATTGAAAAAATAATATGTACAGATCTTCCCCCCCAAAAAAGAAGGGGTGCATGAAGGGGTAGTTTCACAAAGGCGTGTGCTTAAGCCTCTCGGATGGGGCAGTGGGGAGTTAATCACTTCATTTCCTTAGCGGTTACAACCCATTAAGACTAAACACCCTCCCTGGGGCATCTACCCCCTTCACCCAACCACTCTACCCCCAATAAACCAAGTACTATGGCTTAACCACTTCATTGTAATGAAGCTGCTTTAATTTTATTTTAATAACACAGTGTTGAAGGAGTTGGTCTCTGGAGCAAAACTGTGTTCATTTCAGCCTTGGGGACACCCTGCTTACCGAGTTACAGGCCCCGGTATCTCTTTGCATTGTTTAAATCTCCTGTGTTATGTGACTGACATTTAAACATGGTAGAGATACCAGCACCCCATACCAGGGCCTTGAACATGGGAAAATAGGGGTCCCGGAGGCTGAAATTAATGTTTTTCTGCTCCAGAGCCCCCCTTCTTCAATACTGTGTTATCAAAATAAAAGCCACGTGGTCTCCTGTTAGAGGCCTGCAGGGAGAGTGAAATGGAAAAAATAACCCTGCGCTTAATTGAAGTGTTAAAGTTGTATCCAAGTGTTAAATAAATGGCTGCTCTAAAACCCAGTAAATGGAATTAACCTCAAAATTCCAAATTTAAAATGGTAGATTGAAAGATTGGAAGACATAAGTTTTCAGAAGCTGCATAAGTGCAAGGACTTTAAAGAAGTACATGGTTATAATAGCCATTTATATTTATTCACATAGCACTGTTATCTATGCATGTTTGCATTGCAATTTGCACAAGTATTCTATACTAGATGGTGATATGTTATTCAAATATCACCATTATATACTGTATGCACTTTATTGAATTGTGCATAGAATTTGCACTTTATATTTGAGCGCTCCCTTACTTTTTTCCACGCAGGGAGAGTGACTGATTCTGTCTCACACTCACTATGCGTGTCTTACAGACTGATGCAGCCCGGTAGAATTCACACAGCGGGAGTCCTGATTGGCCATTAGTCTCCTTACTTGGACCCCGTGAGCACACGGGATTAGAAATGTGTCTATAGCAGATTTCGTCAGGGCAGAGCAACCAACCATATTGCTACATCGGTCATATCAAACGTTTTTCTCGTGGATACATGCTTCAATTGATGTACGGGAACACTGGACATGAAGATGTCCTGCCTTTTCGTTATTTATTTAAATAAGTTTCCATGGTCATATTGTGCTATCCTGTTCTGGTATGCTCCCCCATTCCATTGCTCTCCACTCATCTGTTGTTCAATACATATCAGTTATGTTCCTGCTCATATCCTTCTCTTATGCTCATTCAATAACTGTCTATTTTACACATCTGCTGCTCTCTCTTGCCTTAAACCTTTTTTCCTCAATGCCTGTGGAACACCTCACACCTTTTTTTCCTCACTACCTTTGGAACTCCCTCACACTCTGTTTACACCGAGTACATATACCTTCTCTTCCCACTTTTAAGTCAAACTATAAAACTCACCTCTTAATTTAAGCATTTCAACAGCCTAAACTCATGGCAACTGTCCCACACCTACAGTCGCTCCTAGTAATCACTGTGGCGACACACTGTCATCTATTGCACTTACTCCCTAAACTGCCATCTCTATATGTCTTCCAATATACTACTTAAGATTGTGAGCTCTTTGGGACAGGGAATTCCTTTTCTATTGTCTGATTGTGTTTGCTGCACTTATTGTACTAATTTTCATTGTATTGTATCACCTCTTTTGTAAAGCGCTGAGAACCCTGTGGGTGCTATATAACTAAAGATATTACAAAGCGCCATAATTGTCTGTTACAAAGCGCCATAATTGTCTGTGACCTTAACTTTCTCTCAGGTGTAAAGGAATCAGTGAAGGCGGGTATCTAGCATCTCTTTAGATTTATTCTCTATATAGAGTTCTATCTTTAGTTGACAGGAAATAGGCAATTGGTCTTTTAACTGAAGAAAAACAACAAAACAAACACCTACTGTAACTCTAACTGAGTTATAGGCTGGTAGCTATCAGGCCAGTGTTTTAACTGATTTTACCCCTAGTTCCTCTACTTTGGAGCTTTTGTCACACAACATAAAGTGTTCTTACTGTACAAATGTCCCAGTTTGCTGAAGTCCGCCTTATAGGATTCTTCTTACAACTGCGGGCTATCCATAGATTAAATACAGCAAGGGGCACAGGATGCCCCCCAGGGCAGTGGCACACACTTCACGTGATAGTGATTAACCTCAACACATTTTGTATGTTACTGTGTACTTCATCAAGGATTTGGCATTAATAAACAAAGTACCCTTATATAAACTAACCTAAATGATGATTGGCTGATCAAACCATCAAAAAGCTGCTACAAATCAAACACAAGTATGCTAACAATTGAACCACTACTATACAGTATTCTAGCTATAAGGAAATAGTACTTACAAGAGAAACGGTGCTAAAAAAGTGTAAATATAATTATATATATATATATATATATATATATTATAACAAACAAAGAATAGACTGCGCTCCTCAGGTGTAAACTCAGACTGATTACCAATTGATTGTATTAAGTGGATATAGCAAAGGTGAATGGCAAGGGTGAATGCAACAATAATATGGATGATTGACTCACACTAATAAAAATACATGCAATATGTTATAATAAAATGCTGAGTGCCAATGTTTAAAAAGCTGCTGTGAACATAAATATATGCCAGTGAACAATACAAATATAATAAAATGGCATGTGTTGGTGGTTATGACTACTGCACTAATGAATCCCTCCTGGATGATACTAAATAATGATGAATGGAAAAATACGAAAAAAATGACACTAAGTATGTCAAAAATAAAAATAAAAATAAAAATGAAAAATAAAAATGAAAAAATATGAAAAATATAAAAATATATCAACCAAACCAAGGGTCCATGCTAGGATCTGGCTGCTCTCATGAAGGACCAACGAACTCCCAGAAATCTGTGAACAAAAAAAAAAAAAAAAGCTAGAAACATAAAATCCATTCTAGCACCTACTAGACTAAAAAGTACATCAGTCATCTGTGAAAGTAAAAATCAAAAGAATGGTAATTTTCAGTGCAAACGAAGTAGGTGTATTACATGCAAACATCTAAAAACATCCAATTCCATCATTTCTGCTTCCAATGGATCCACCCATTCGATTCTGGGTCATATCAATTGTCTAACCAGTTTTGTGGTTTATGCCATCATATGCCCGTGTGGGCTACAATACATTGGCCGTACAGCAAGAGCCCTGAGTACTAGGTTCTTAGAACATCGTAGAAACATAATCCATGGGCTACAAACTCATAGTCTGTCACGTCACTACTCATTAAAACACAACAAAGACCCAGCAACACTCAGAATACTGGGGATAGAACATATAAAATCCACTTTATTAAGTGGTGACAGACACAAAAGCCTAAACCTTCGTGAAACATATTGGATTTATGTTTTAAATACACTTAGTCCATCTGGGTTAAATGACTGCATTGATATAAGTACAGTCATCTGAGGGTTCATTCCTATAAGATCTTGAAGTGGAGGTCTGGGTCTGAACATGCTTGTCATGTTCCCTCCATATCTGTCTCAGGGAGTGTCCGTTTGGTCATTCAGTTCGTCATGATTTAAACATTATAGACACATTAAGTATTAGTCATTCACAATCATATTGGTTAATGATTCCTATCATAAATAGTTAGATTAATTAGATTTTTAATATATACACTAGACATTGACTATCAAGCACGCACATTAGAAATACATTCATGTATTCGTATATGTTTATTCCATTCAAGTAGTCACAAACAAGCATAATGAAGATTATAATCACGTTTAAGTATCACCTATAACACACTCATTACATTTAATATTCACATAACCCTTTATTATTTATTCACTTCTTTATTTTCCTTGGCCAGTGGAGACACAGGTGCTGTGATGCATTTGCTTCCCATTTTGATATACAGGTGACTGTGGGATACAAGGTTCCAGTCTGCAGTTCTCCTGGTTCTTTGCCAATCCTATATAACTAATTTATCCTTGAGTTCTCCAATATAACAATATATTAGACACACATACAGAGGTCAAAGTTTATCGCCTCAGTTCACTCATATATACATTTATATAATCATTCAACTATCCAATAATTGATTTACATCCACATCCCCAATTATTTCCTCCAGGTCATTCATTTCTTCTAAATAAATATTCATTAATTATCATGCTATAGATCCTATTAGCCCATGTCTGAGGTCCCATATATACCGACACAGGTTGGTTAGGGAACCCAGACAATTAGGATTCTAAACAAGAACACATCATTGTTTTATTTGTGCATTCATCAATCTGACATAGATGAGAACATTCAGGGCTGCAAGTATTCCCACTAATAGGGATATCCAATTGAGTTCTCAGTAATCATTATTGGGTGTATATATAAATTGGTGATTATTTCTTAGCACTCACACACCCATAAATATACTGAATGCAGTCCTGTATGAATTTTATCATAATAGTATATTCATGCAATATTGTTTATATATACTACATATTTACACTTGTTTTAGGCATTTGATAACATTATTGATCTGCCAATTTTTAATTATATAACTAATTGATATTGCAAGGTGTTGTGCACTATGAACAGGACACTCATTGTCTTCAATTAATGTTTGTTCCTTTAATTGTCATCACACATGTGTTTATACTAATTAGCTACCAAGTGGTTGATTGACTCATCACTATAAATATGTTCTGACGTAGACTGGTCAGATATCCCCTGATGAAATCACTTTATGTGAAGAAACGCGTAGGGAAGAGCGTTTTTCAGCTGCTGTCACACTGTGATATACAATTCTACTCCATCCTCACTGCCCACCTCATTACGGACTGCCTTTGGGAGTGCAGAGAGACTTCTCTGATCAGCCCCTGCATCGCGGGGTCACGGACTGCAGACCTCACATCCGGAATACACTAACATTGTGGAGGACTTCCGGGTCACATTGTGGTGAGCTGTTTCCTGTATCCCCTGCTGGATGTCGGTTCAGATGAGCTGAGAAAACCAAGACAGAGAGAGGGCGCGCCATCCAAGGCACATCGTGGGCGGTTGGCGAATGAGTATACTCATTATATGCTTTTATTTATCCTGTGTTTGTGAGTTCGCATTTGTTGGTTTTATTCATTTTTATTAAATTGTATTTTTTCATGCTGCACTAGGATCGGGCGCTTTCTTTTCTTGTTGTTCATATATATATATATATATATATATATATATATATATATATATATATACTATGATATTACCCCTATTTCGTCTCGATTCTAAGATGCCATCGATTCTAAGAATGCCACCCATGATGTAATAAAAAGATTTGGGGGCTAAAAAACACTATATTAAATGTGGCACGGCAAAAATGTTTTTCTGGTGGGAATAGAGGTAGACAAAGAAGGGGAAGCGGGGACATAGCGGAGAGAAGGGGGGGAGGGAATGGAGAGAAGGGGGGAGAGAATGGAGACAAGGGGGAAGTGAATGGAGAGAGGGGGGAGAGAGGGAGAGGAGATAGGAGGGAGCGAGGGAGAGAGGGACTTTTTTCTCTCCCCTGTCTTTTTGCTCTCCTTCTTTCTTTTCTCCCTTCTCTTCTTTATTTCTGTTTTTACTTCTCTTCTTTTTCTGATTTTTTGTCTTTTGCTTCCTTTGACGCCTTTCTTTCATCTTCTTTTCGTCTGTTCTCCGTTTCGTCTTGGCTCTTTCGTTGTCCATTTGTCTCGTTCTACCTCCTCCTATTCCTATCATAAATAGTTAGATTAATTAGATTTTTAATATATACACTAGACATTGACTATCAAGCACGCACATTAGAAATACATTCATGTATTCGTATATGTTTATTCCATTCAAGTAGTCACAAACAAGCATAATGAAGATTATAATCACGTTTAAGTATCACCTATAACACACTCATTTTATTTAATATTCACATAACCCTTTATTATTTATTCACTTCTTTATTTTCCTTGGCCAGTGGAGACACAGGTGCTGTGATGCATTTGCTTCCCATTTTGATATACAGGTGACTGTGGGATACAAGGTTCCAGTCTGCAGTTCTCCTGGTTCTTTGCCAATCCTATATAACTAATTTATCCTTGAGTTCTCCAATATAACAATATATTAGACACACATACAGAGGTCAAAGTTTATCGCCTCAGTTCACTCATATATACATTTATATAATCATTCAACTATCCAATAATTGATTTACATCCACATCCCCAATTATTTCCTCCAGGTCATTCATTTCTTCTAAATAAATATTCATTAATTATCATGCTATAGATCCTATTAGCCCATGTCTGAGGTCCCATATATACCGACACAGGTTGGTTAGGGAACCCAGACAATTAGGATTCTAAACAAGAACACATCATTGTTTTATTTGTGCATTCATCAATCTGACATAGATGAGAACATTCAGGGCTGCAAGTATTCCCACTAATAGGGATATCCAATTGAGTTCTCAGTAATCATTATTGGGTGTATATATAAATTGGTGATTATTTCTTAGCACTCACACACCCATAAATATACTGAATGCAGTCCTGTATGAATTTTATCATAATCGTATATTCATGCAATATTGTTTATATATACTACATATTTACACTTGTTTTAGGCATTTGATAACATTATTGATCTGCCAATTTTTAATTATATAACTAATTGATATTGCAAGGTGTTGTGCACTATGAACAGGACACTCATTGTCTTCAATTAATGTTTGTTCCTTTAATTGTCATCACACATGTGTTTATACTAATTAGCTACCAAGTGGTTGATTGACTCATCACTATAAATATGTTCTGACGTAGACTGGTCAGATATCCCCTGATGAAATCACTTTATGTGAAGAAACGCGTAGGGAAGAGCGTTTTTCAGCTGCTGTCACACTGTGATATACAATTCTACTCCATCCTCACTGCCCACCTCATTACGGACTGCCTTTGGGAGTGCAGAGAGACTTCTCTGATCAGCCCCTGCATCGCGGGGTCACGGACTGCAGACCTCACATCCGGAATACACTAACATTGTGGAGGACTTCCGGGTCACATTGTGGTGAGCTGTTTCCTGTATCCCCTGCTGGATGTCGGTTCAGATGAGCTGAGAAAACCAAGACAGAGAGAGGGCGCGCCATCCAAGGCACATCGTGGGCGGTTGGCGAATGAGTATACTCATTATATGCTTTTATTTATCCTGTGTTTGTGAGTTCGCATTTGTTGGTTTTATTCATTTTTATTAAATTGTATTTTTTCATGCTGCACTAGGATCGGGCGCTTTCTTTTCTTGTTGTTCATATATATATATATATATATATATATATATGTTCTATATATAATATATATATATTCTATTCATTTTAGTTAACAATAGTAATGTAGCAAAGCTATGAAGAGGAAGAATGTGAATCAGTAACATTTCTTCCTGTTTGGCCTAAAAATTACATTTAAAAAAATTGTAGCATTTCAGCTCATGTAAATTCACAGGTGTTGCACAGTATGGTAATGGTTCTACCTACTGTAGTCCAAGCCGGGACGGTTGGAGTTTTACCAGAGTATATAGCCTGGCCTTCGCCAGCTATGTATTCTTCTGGGCCTTTCCTCTGTCAGTCCTGTTAGAACAGGCAGTGGAAAGGTTAATTCCTTCCAGTTGGTCTGTTTTGCATTTCAGCTTTGAGTATGTAGCAATATTCAGGGGCAGGCCTAAACAACATTTTAATGTGTTAATCCAAAGGGTGGATATGGGTTGGAACTAATGTGTGTGTGAGCCAATCGGTATCCAGCTTTGAGTTGTAATGATTCAAAGCTAGAGACACTCCCTGAGGATATTCAAATTGAGATATATTCCAAATTCAGTTAGTGATGAGTTAGGCCTGGGACCCGGTGCGCCCGGCAGCGCGGGCGGCCACACGCGAGTTCCCCACCAGCAGGGGAATCCTCCCGAGCCGGTCCCGGTCCCCCCTGGCTGCACAGCTCACTACACGCTGTGACGCGTCAGCCGCTACGGGATACAAGAGAATGGTGATCCCTAGCATTGACGCGTCACATGAGCCAATGAGGAGGGGAGGCTTCGGGAGGAGAGGCTTCGGAGAGCGGGGAGGAGTGTGGGGGGAAAGCAGCATGAGTGCCTGTCTGTGTGTGTGTGTGTGTGTCTGAGTGCCTATCTGTGTTTGTGTATGTGTGTGCCTGAGTGCGTGAGTGCCTGCCTCTGTGTGTGTGTATGTGTATGAGTGCCTACCTGCGTGCGTGTGCGTGTGTGTGTGAGAGAGTTCCTGCGTGTGTGTATGTGTGTGTCTGAGTGCGTGAGTGCTTGCCTCTGTCTGTGTGTGTCTGCGTGTGTGTATGAGTGCCAGCCCGAGCCCGTGGAGGGAGGGGGGGGGGAGAGAGAGTAGCGGGTCCCTCCGGTCAAGCCACGCCCCCCCTCCCACTCAAACCTCCCACTCCCGCCCACCTCCCGCTCCGGCTCCCGCTCCCTACAGACCGCATATCGCGGTCTGTGTCTGTCAGCGCCCCGCCTGTCTGCAGTGCGGGAGCGCTGACGGAGGGAGCGGGGCCTTAGCCTTAGTCTTCAGAGTGAGCTGAGAGAGATAGCAAGCCAAGAAGAGTTCTCTCCCTCCTGCCCCACCTGGGTAAGGAGGGGGGGAGGGATTCAAGCTGCCATGAGCAGAGTTGCAGAGATTACACCATTGTGAGTAAAACAGATAATGCGCTCATTAGTGGTATATATAGTAATTCACACACACACAGCCAGTCACACACACACACACACACACACACACACACACACACACACACACACACACACCCTCTCCCCGTTACTAAGCCCCGCCCCCGGCATCCTGCTATTGAAAAAAAAAATACTCACGGCTGCCTCATCCTCCTCCTGCTGCTGCTGCCCCTGCGCACCGCAAAACCCGGGGGCGGGGGGAGGGGGAGAGGGGAGGGAGGGGGAGGGAGGGGGGGATGAATCGCCGCCAGTTTTTTAAACTTTTTTTTTTAAATTTCATTAACTTGCGCCCGGCCGGAGTCATCGCAGGCCGCACAGAGAGGCCAGGCGGGCCGCATGCGGCCCGCGGGCCGTATGTTGTGCAGGCCTGTAAAACAGTAATAAATACACACACACAAGGTATATAATGAGTATTTACTGAACACACATATAATAACTATATAACTGTACCCCACAGTGTAACACAACAACGTTGGTTAGTACCCCTGAAGTACTTGGGGTGTGGTGGCACCAATAACCTTGGTGTCCTTCCCAGTGTCAGTCCCACCCAATGTATGTGGTAGCGCTACCCCTGTGAACCGTTGGTGCACTTTATACCTGCCTGGCACTCCTGTACCCAGGTGCATCTGGTGAAATAGAGAATTATTCTGGTCCAGCGACGTGGGGCCTCCAACAATCCTCTAACTCCTTACGCTTCCCAATCCACTCCTTGATGCGAGCTCCAGCTGGAGTGTCTCACCTAATGTCTCTATTGTCTATGACCTGCTCCCAGACAACAGGGTACCGTGTGGCCGCCCGGTCACAGATACACTAACACCTCTATGTAATAATGGGGAAGCGTCCCGATATGGGGCCTTCCCTACAATACTCAACTCAGGTGACACAGGGCCTAGCTGGTGCCAAAAAGCAAGCCTAGGCCTAGTCCAGGGAAGCACTGCTTCCTGGATACTACCTCTCTAATTGCCGCCATCTGTCCGACTGCCTCGCGGCCTCTTTGCAAGCCAAAGTAATCCTCCTCCACCCTGCACCTACTCCTGAAAATTCTGGGACATGTAGTCCCGTTGTCTCTATCTGCGGAGCTACCTAAGATTGCCGCCGCAAATCTGCTGCTGCACATATGCGACGCGTTACACTGCGCATGTGTGAGACCTAAAATGGCGGCTCCCGCACTCCGGGTCCGCCGCAGGGCTCCGGCAGCTCCGATTGCCCCGACAGCTTCCCTCCCCGCCCCGGAAGTAAGAGGGGGGCTCGGCTACATAAGTTTGATTGTAATACTGTCTTTGAAGTGAATAGTCATAATGTGAGCAAAACGGCTGTCAAGGCTTCATACATCTGTCATATGTCCTTGAGCGATTTAAACGTTTAGAAATTTTCTTACATACTCCTTTAGTTCATGGAAAATATTTTCAGTTTTTGTCCTAAAGTAATATGTAATCTACTGTTGAAAACAATGTCATTATTTTAGAAATATAGGATGTTCAATATTTAAATCATACCGTGAAAATATTAGATTAAAATAAAGTTAATTACCGTTATAATTATCATATTTCTGCTACTGTACTTCATCACATTTGCGTGAATTAGCAATTAAAATTGTTACTAGTAGAGAAGTGAAAATGTCTTCAAAGGTGCTTTATGAGATTGGGCACGCCGTGATGTGGCTGCAGGCTTAAAACCTTTTGGCCAAAGGGTTTAACTAAATGACCCTTTTTCATGAGCAGATAAGCACTGAGGTAATGCACTATATCAGGGGTGGGCAATCTATTTTTCAATGTAGCCACAGGCGAATTAAAAGTGAAAATAGCCACACCATGTAAAAATTGAGGTATTATGTTGCACATGCGAAAATTTTAAAAACCACACACTGTTCTCC
>WSYH01009020.1:0-27190 GCA_036426205.1 Ascaphus truei | reverse complement strand
CTTTTCAACATTATTATCCAACCTTTACAACAAATACTCACCTATTGTTCCACCATTTATAAATAATACTACCTATTACGCATTTACATCCCGGGCAACGCCGGGTCTCTCAGCTAGTATATATATATATATATATATATAATCTGCTCACACTCGCACAACCTCTCCCGTCTCTCCTGCTCACACTCGCACAACCTCTCCCGTCTCTCCTGCTCACACTCGTACAACCTCCCATCTCTCCGCGCTCACGCTCGCACAACCTTCGTCTCTCTGCTCTTAGGCTGCTTCCATAGAAGGTACGACCGCGCATCCGCACGCTGTGCGATCAGACTGCCTCAAGGCAGTGATCGCGTCCATGCAGCGTGCGGACACAAGTGCGCAGAGGCAAGAGCGCGAGAAATCAGTTAAAACTGATTTCTCTCGCGCGATAGGGCGGTCACGTGAGCAGTTCGTGCGATGAGGGTGAACCAGCTCCGTGACGCCATTGGCACGCCCCTAGACACGCCCACGGACGGCACGCGTTCTATGGCCAGGGATAGCCACTTTCCCTCAGCCTCCGTACGGCTGTACCCTCTATGGACGCAGCCTTACGCTCACGCTCGCACAACCTCCCGTCTCTCTGCTCTCCTGCTCACACTCGCACAACCTTATATTTAATATTCAAGGACTCCATTTCCACAGGCTCAGCACCACAAGATTGGCGTAAAGCAGATGTGGTGCCTATATTTAAAAAGGGAGCTAGATCACAACCGGGGAATTACAGACCTGTAAGCCTGACTTCAATAGTAGGGAAACTACTTGAAGGTTTAATACGGGATAATATTCAGGAATACCTAATGGAAAACAAAATTATTAGTAATAGTCAGCATGGATTTATGGTTCATGCCAAACTAACATTATTTGTTTCTTTGAGGAGGTAAGTAGGAATTTAGACCAGGGTAATGCAGTATCCTATTAAAGTGTATGGGGACAGCTGATGTGTGTAAGAGGGGTATCCTATTAAAGTGTATGGGGACAGCTGATGTGTGTAAGAGGGGTATCCTATTAAAGTGTATGGGGGCAGCTGATGTGTGTAACTGGGGATCCTATTAAAGTGTATGGGGACAGCTGATGTGTATAAGAGGGGGACCCTATTAAAGTGTATGGGGACAGCTGATGTGTGTAAGAGGGGGATCCTATTAAAGTGTATGGGGCAGCTGATGTGTGTAAGAGGGGATCCTATTAAAGTGTATGGGGGCAGCTGATGTGTGTAAGAGGGGGATCCTATTAAAGTGTATGGGGACAACTGATGTGTGTAAGAGGGGATCCTATTAAAGTGTATGGGGGCAGCTGGTGTGTGTAAGAGAGGGATCCTATTAAAGTGTATGGGGGTAGCTGATGTGTGTAAGAGGGGGATCCTATTAAAGTGTATGGGGGCCGCTTACGTGTGTAAGAGGGGGATCCTATTAAAGTGTATGGGGGCAGCTGATGTGTGTAAGAGGGGATCCTATTAAAGTGTATGGGGGCAGCTGATGTGTGTAACTGGGGATCCTATTAAAGTGTATGGGGACAGCTGATGTGTATAAGAGGGGGACCCTATTAAAGTGTATGGGGACAGCTGATGTGTGTAAGAGGGTGATCCTATTAAAGTCAATGGGGGCAGCTGATGTGTGTAAGAGGGGGATCCTATTAAAGTGTATGGGAACAGCTGATGTGTGTAAGAGGGGGATCCTATTAAAGTGTATGGGGACAGCTGATGTGTGTAAGAGGGGGATCCTATTAAAGTGTATGAGGCAGCTGATGTGTGTAAGAGGGGGATCCTATTAAAGTATATGTGGGCAGATAGATGATATGTGTGAGAAGGTGATCCTATACACACATGTATGTATGTATGTATATATATATATATATATATATATATATATTTCTATGACATTAATTAGGACTGTTCGTTAGTGATAAGACACAGCTTGTTCCGCTCTCTCATCTCTTCCTGAGAGAGGATGGGGAGAGTGAGAGATCGGGAGACACCCAGACAGAGAGACAGGGAGAGGCAGAGGGATAGAGGAAGGGAGAGGCAGAGGAAAACAGAGGGAGAGAGACAGAAAGAGACAGACGGAGAGACAGGCAGAGACAGAGGGATAGAGAAAGAAGAGGAAGCTAGACAGAGGAAGGGAGACACAGAGAGAGACACAGAGAGAGAGAGAGAGAGAGAGAGAGAGAGAGAGAGAGAGAGAGAGAAATGAGTTGCTGTTATTTTATTTAGTGTATATACAGTATATGTGTGAGTGGAGTACCTCAGGGATCGGTACTGGGACCCCGGCTTTTTAACTTGTTTATTAATGACCTTGAGGTTGGCATGGTTGATGATACTAAATTGTGTAAGGTAATAGAATCAGAGCAGGATGTAATTTCTCTCCAGAAGGACTTGGAGAGACTGGAAACGTGGGCAGGTAAATGGCAGATGAGGTTTAATACAGCTAAATGTAAGGTTATGCATTTGGGATGCAAGAAAAAAAGGCGACTTACAAATTAAATGGGGATAAATTGGGGGGAATCCTTGATGGAGAAGGATTTAGGAGTGCTTGTAGATAGCAGGCTTAGCAATAGTGCCCAATGTCAGGCAGTAGCTGCAAAGGCAAACAAGATCTTATCTTGCATCAAACGGGCAATGGATGGAAGGGAAGTAAACATAATTATGCCCCTTTACAAAGCACTAGTAAGACCACACCTTGAATATGGAGTACAATTTATGGCACCACTCCATAAAAAAGACATTATGGAACTAGAGAGAATGCAGAGAAGAGCCACCAAATTAATAAAGGGGATGGACAATCTAACTTATGAGGAGAGGCTAGCTAAATTAGATTTATTTACATTAGAAAAGAGGCGTCTAAGAGGGGATATGATAACTATATACAAATATATTCAGGGACAATACGAGGCGCTTTCAAAAGAACTATTCATCCCACGGGCAGTACTAAGGACTCGGGGCCATCCCTTAAGGTTGGAGGAAAGGAAATTTCACCAGCAACAAAGGAAAGGGTTCTTTACAGTAAGGGCAGTTACAGTGTGGGGTTCATTACCCATGGAGGCTGTGATGGCAGATACAGGAGATATCTTCAAAAATAGGTTGGACATTGTCACGGGATACCAGGACGTTTAACACATTTATACCGGGATCATTCACTCGGCATAATACAGCGGTAGAATAAAATGAGGTTTATTGGTGTAAACCCGCGTACACACCGCGAAATACAAAGATGCAGGAAATATACACACATACTGGGGCGCTGGGGGTGATATCTAGGCTAAAATAAGTGCCGGGCGCCTGCTTCGGAGGGCTTACCCTGACCGGGATCTACACCCCGGGCTTCCTGGTCCTCTTTTCGGCTAAAGATCCTAGCCACCACCGGTACATTCCAAAACAAGAACTTGGACCTCGCGTCTGACTTAGTGACTTTCCCAGCATCAAAACGGAGCCGGTTGCTCTGCTATTTGGAACAGAGCCATATTGAAAAGCCCGTCCTCGCGTCATCGACACAAGTCACCGGATGGCCTGGTTCTCTGACTGGGGCTTCTCCTTGCGTACCCTCCGCTAAGCCATCTTCAGCATGAAGGAAGGAGGAGCGACCAATCAGAGCGTGGGAACCATATCCCACCAGCCAATAGGAATAGGGGCTCGTCCTTTGGCTGACGTCAGAGGAGGGGGCGTGCCAAGCCGGCTCGGCATACACCGTGGGCGGGACATACGGACTGACCAATTGGAAACTCTCGCTCTGCTGGTAACAGGAGGGCTGAGGCGTCCGCCGGTGGTAGTGGGGACACAGGGCTAGGCTTCTGGGGTTCATACCCCACATATCTCCTTGGCAGTGCAGCGCCTCCATCTGCCGTAGGCTCCAGGTACTGAAGGTGATCTCCCACGGTAGAACTTATTACCTCTCCTCCCCCCAGTTAGGTCACGCACCAGGCAGGGGGTATAACCACAGGAACGGGTTTATTGCTCTTCTGTACATTTACAGGAACAAGGAAGGTTCTGCCCGATGCAGTAACTCTCAGCTAGTCACTTAAGGATGGTCCCTGGACCATCACTACAGGCCAAGGGCCCCCGCCGCCGTCCCAGCTCTTCCCTGCCCCCCTAGCAGAGGCAGAGGTATGGTCCACACTCCCTCTCCCCCAGAAGGAAGAGGTCTGGAGAAGGCCCAATCTCAGCCTTTCCACTCTGCGACCTGCCTTCCTCAAGTGGGGAAAGGACAACCTACCAATTTAGGGCGGCCCTGCCTTTAAGTGCAGCCAGGAGGAGGGCACCAGGTCTGGCTCATGATTGGTCATGCCCAGGCCTGCTGTCACCGCCTCCCGCTGTCACTCAAGTGCAGCTCCTCGGAGAGAGGGAAAACCCCCATATCAGCTACTGGCAACCTGATTGTGCCAGGGGTTACTGCCAGGCTAAGGGCAGAATAGTAGCCATCAGGTAACCTGGCTATGTACATATATTTATTTTGATGTGTATATATTTATTTCATTTTTTTCTACTCTTCATTTTTTGCATTGCCTTTTAATGTGGTTGAACACCTTTTAATTTATTAATTTATTAAATGTATTAATTTATTCCACCACTAGGTGGTGCTGCTGTACCAGTTCTAACTGTGTTTGGGTGAGCACTGATTCTAATTCTAAATAACTAATTCTTTGTTAGCTGCGGGGGGGGGGGGTTTAAACCTTTATTGTATCGCCTGGTTACCTCCTCCCTTCACAGACATCTTATTTTTTAGAAAGGAAAGGTATAAAGGGATATACAGAATAAGTAAACGTTAGAATTCTCAGTATTTGGAGTCAGGAAGGAATTTATTTCTCCCCGTATGGGATATCTTTGGATAATGTGTCACTGGGGGGGGGTTGTTTGCCTTCCTCTGGATCAAAATGCTGTAAATACAAATGTAGGATAATTATTTGTCGTCAAAATGTAGCATAGGTTGATCTTGATGGACATATGTCTATTTTCAACCTCATCTACTATGTAACTATGTTGGAACAGAAGGTGAGCCGTATATAATATATATATATACACATACATACGTGTGTATTACTTATTGCATGTATATACAGTAGGCCTACATATATAGAAGTGGGTGTATGCATATATGTCAAAAGAATTGTATGGATGTGTATGTAAACTTTGTGT
Organism: Ascaphus truei; assembly: GCA_036426205.1. Taxonomy (NCBI): domain Eukaryota; kingdom Metazoa; phylum Chordata; class Amphibia; order Anura; family Ascaphidae; genus Ascaphus; species Ascaphus truei. The sequence continues at coordinate 22,029 of WSYH01009020.1, read as the reverse complement.
GTATATATATGTAGCCAGGTCACCTTTTTCCCTCCTTCACCCCCCAGGGAGCCTCCGTGGCCACGGACGCTGTCGGGTACTGCCAGAGGCAAGCGGCAAACCCGACGGCCATTCAGGAGGGTGGGGGCCGAGGAGGGAGCTCGCCGGAGTGCAGGAGATCTCCGGCGGCTCTTGCATAGGGCGCCGCCATTGCGCTTCAACTCGCGCATGCGCAGTGAGTCCCCGGCGGCCCAGTTAGCTCGCGCATGCGCAGGGAGAACCCTAGAGCCAGGGAACAGTTGCGTGAGGGCAGGGAAGGCACAGGAGAGTCGCGCGAGAGTAGGGGAAGTTAGTGAGAGGTTGCGGCGGCCATTACAGGTTAGTGTAGGCAGAGGGAAGGCACGCACGCGGCCTCAATGTTATTGTAGGGGCCTCGGGACTACAATTCCCATGAGGCATAGCGAGGCAGGCACCAGGTGCTTGATAGGAGCCAATAGGGCTGTAGGACTGCCCTGGAGGAAAGAGATACATTTCCCGGGCTTTTGCATGAGTCACGTCAGTTGGAGCAGAGGAGCTGAAGGGGAAGGAAGGATGCAGGGAGTGAGTGCAGCTCCTGCATCCTGATAGGTACCCTCACCCTCCAGGTAGGCCCCAACTCCCCACCAGGTTAGTGGGTAACTGATAAGGGACGGCCCTAGATAGGGAGGTCGCCCTTAGTGTGCGTAAGGTGCAGGTTTGGCAGTGCCACAGCGGGTAGTGCTGTGCGCACTGGCAAATAGGCACAGAGTGCTAGTAGTGGATTGCTACGGGATCCAGGTGGCTGTGTGTGATTGCAGCTGTCTGTGTGTGTGTCGCTGCATGTGCTGGGCGCAGTGCGTGCAGTGTGTGTGAAGTGTGTGTGGATCCCTGCAGGCTGACAGTGTGAGCTGAGTGTTGGCTGCAGGTGCGTTAGGCTGTTAGGATTAGCAGTTACAGTTGAGACTGGGTAGCTAGGGGAAGGGGGGCAGGTTAATGTTCCACAGGCCCTAGGAGTTTTCCCCAAGCCATCCCAGGTTGCGGTTCCTCAGGGACAGGCCCTAGGTTAGGGTTGCTGTCACTCTAGAAGTAGTTAGGCAGAAAGCTGATAGCGGCGGTTGCTGTTCCCATGCGGTTGGTGTTGCCGTGATCGGTTGCAGTTCCCGTGGAGCGGTGGGATCCTCGTTGGGGTCCACCGGCAGAGTACCTGGAAAGGATCAGACGGACGTCTGACCCTTTGAGAAGAGTGTTGCAGGCCCGAGCATCGGAGTGCTCGGAAGGTATCAATATTATATGTGCACCAACAGGCCTAGAGGTTTTAGTGACTGCGCAGTCACCCAGTGACTATCTCTGTAGGAGTACGGGACATTGGGTGGGGTTCTTGGGACACTGGGTGGGATCACCTGGTGTCGGGGAATCGTCCTGCGAGACGTCACCACGGGTAGTGTCTCCTCGTGAGAGTGACACAGGTTATGATGTTATGTAATGGATTATGATATTCTCTATGTTCGTAGTAAAGCCCTTAGTTATATATAATCACTGTGTGTGTGGTTTCTGATTGGGTTCCTATGTAGGGTCATTCTACACTTCCCTAGAATCCTACATAGGTGGAGGCGCTGTAAACGAAGATCTGTTCCAGAGGATTCACCCCAGGCTCTCATTAGCGGAGGCTCAGACCTCCTGTGAGCCTGCAGGTATACGCACCACACCGGTAACACCACATGTTCTACTCACCCACACTATATATGAGATTGGGTGGGGTGGAATACCCGTTACATATATATATATACTAGCTGAGAGACCCGGCGTTGCCCGGGATGTAAATGCGTAATAGGTAGTATTATTTATAAATCGTGGAACAATAGGTGACTGTTTGTTGTAAAGGTTGGATAATAATATTGAAAAGAAAGATGGAAGAAAATGTAATACGATGTTGTATAAAAATGGTTTATTGTAACACAACCTCCTGTATCTCCGCTCTCCTGCTCACACTCGCACAACCTCACATCTCTCCGCTCTCTTGCTCACACTTGCACAACCTCCTGTATCTCTGCTCTCCTGCTCGCACTCGCACTACCTCACGTTTCTCTGCTCTTCTGCTCACTCGCACAACCTCCCATCTCCCCTCTCTCCGCTCTCCAGGTCACACTCGCACAACTTCCCCTCTCTCCGCTCACACTCGCACAACCTCCCGTCTCTCCGTTCTCCTGCTCACACTCGCACAACCTCCCGTCTCTCCGTTCTCATGCTCACGATCACACAACCTCCCGTTTCTCTGCACTTCTGCTCACTCGCACAACCTCCCGTCTCCCCTCTCTCCTGGTCACACTCGCACAACCTCCCGTTTCTCTGCTCTTCCACTCACACAACCTCCCGTCTCCCCTCTCTCCTGGTCACACTCGCACAACCTCCCGTTTCTCTGCTCTTCCACTCACACTCGCACAACCTCCCGTCTCCCCTCTCTCCTGCTCTCACTCACACAACCTCCAGTCTCTCCGCTGTCCTGCTCACACTCGCACAACCTCCTGTATCTCCGCTCTCCTGCTCACACTCGCACAACCTCCCGTCTCTCCGCTCTCATGCTCACACTCGCACAACCTCCTATATGTCCGCTCTCCTGCTCACACTCGCACAACCTCCTGTATCTCCGCTCTCCTGCTCGCATGCGCGTCTCTCCGCTCTCTTGCTCACACTCGCACAACCTCCCGTCTGTTTCAGAATTTGCCCTGGATGAGCTGTGTCCCCCTGAAGTGGAGATGGCGGATGAAGACCTGGATTGCGCGTAACGGATCCGGACAACTCAAACCTCATGGCGTCACACCCCGCTGTTTACACCGCTCTTTCATGAACACAAAGAGTCTTATCCTATATCCGACTATCGTGTGTTTCGGCCATAAACCTCTCCTGGCTTCAACAGAGAGTTTGGGACGAAGAGCTGCGCGATCGGCCACTTCTGCTGAGCTAGAATTAGCACCAGGGAGCTGGCGAGAGACCTTCCAAGAGAGGAACGCGTCGCTCTAACTCTGAGCCAGATCTGCATTATTGCTTCTATTTATGTGTTGGGACTTTTTGGGAGAAATCTCATTCAATAATATATTGTAAGTTTTTGGCAAATTTTTAAAATTCTAAATAAATTGAAGACGAAATATAAAACCCCTTTGTAACTTTTGCAGTCCGCATCGCGTCTGATGGACGGTGTTCGAGTCCCGGGTAGGCCGTCTCCGCGTCGCGTACGTCCACAGAACACGAAGACTAATTGTGATTCGCACTGTAATAAGTAAAGCGTTTCTTATAAAAAGCAATGTACAGGCATACCCCGCATTAACGTACGCTATGGGACCGCAGCATGTATTGCGCTAAACATTTAGGCATACCCCGCATTAACGTACGCTATGGGACCGCAGCATGTATGTAACACAGGCATACCCCGCATTAACGTACGCTATGGGAGGAAAAAAGCAAAAAGGGGGGAAACAGAACAGTATGACCAAAGAAAAACAGCGGGAACAAAGGGGGACAGCAGCAAAAACTAAAAAAGGGCCCAAGAGGGGCACAGCCACCACGACGGGAACCAACGAAACATTGACATAAACGAAAAAGGGGTAACAAAAATAAAGGAGCAAGACAAAAGGAAACGAAGAAAAAAAGAAACCGTCCCGTACTTTCCCTGCACACACCATTCAACTCATCGGAAACCCCCACAAAATTCGACTCCTTGTCAACCACCACCATGCAGTGCACAACCCCCACCCCCCCCCTCCCTCCCTTCACCTCCTGTCTCCCACACCTCCCGTCACCCCCCCCCCCTCCTTTCACCTCCCGGCAAACCCCTCCAACCTCCCGTTAACCCCTCCCCCACTTCAACCTCCATCACCCCAACTTCTACCTCCCCTCACCATCCCACCACCCCCCCTACCACCACTCCTCACCTCACCTCCGACTTCCGCCCCGCTTCACCCATCCCCACCACCCACCACCCCTCCGACCTACACATCCCCTCCTTCAACGCCTTTCGTCCGCCCTTCCGCCTGCCTTTCGCCCACCCGCACCTTCTCTCCTTTCACCCGCCCCCCACCACTCAAACCCCTGCGCACACAGCCGCCCGCACGCACTAAAACGACCTGCCACACTGACACCAAACCCGCCGCCTCTCACCCCCCCATACACTCGAACACACACCGGCCGCTCCTGCCCCTACGCAACAATATCAGACCAGCTGTCAACCGCACTACGCACACACCGCCGCCTCTCACACCCTAGAGGACCCGACCAACCCCAGCATCACTACCCCACGCAGCCACCCGTTACTGAACACCCAACCGCCGCCTCACACACGCTCACACCCTAGCAGGGACACACGCCTCACATTTTACACAACTTATGTCACCAAAATAACCTTGTACTGTGGTGTGTACATAAAACCATTTTATTAAAGAACATCGTATTACATTTTCTTCCATCTTTCTTTTCAACATTATATCCAACCTTTACAACAAATACTCACCTATTGTCACCATTTATAAATAATACTACCTATTACGCTTTTACATCCCGGGCAACGCCGGTCTCTCAGCGAGTATATATATATATATATATATATAATACTGCTCACACTCGCACAACCTCTCCCGTCTCATCCTGCTCACACTCGCACCAACCTCTCCGTCTCCTGCTCACACTCGTAAAAACTCCCATCTCTCGCGCTCACGCTCGCACACTTCGTCTCTTGCTCTAGGGCTTCCATGAAAGGTACGACGCGCATCCGCCACGCTGTGCGATCAGACTGCCTCAAGGCGTAAGTATCGCGTCCATGCAGCGTGCGGACACAAGTGCGCAGAGGCAAGAGCGCGAGAAATCAGTTAAAAACTGATTTCTCTCGCGCGATAGGGCGGTCACGTGAGCAGTTCGTGCGATGAGGGTGAACCAGCTCCGTGACGCCATTGGCAGCCCCTAGACACGCCCACGGTACGGCACGCGTTCTATGGCCAGGGATAGCCAATTTCCCTTCACTCCGCTACGGCTGTACCCCTATATGACGCGCCTTACGTCACGCATCGCACAACCTCCCGTCTCTCTGCTCTCCTGCTCACACTCGCACACCTTATATTTAATATTCAAGGACTCCATTTCCACAGGCTCAGCACCACAAGATTGGCGTAAAGCAGATGTGGTGCCTATATTTAAAAAGGGAGCTAGATACACACCGGGGATTACAGACCTGAAGCCTGACTCAATAGTAGGGGGAAACTACTTGAAGGTTTATAGGATAATATCAGGAATACCTAATGGAAACAAATATTAGTTAATAGTCAGATGGATTTATGGTTCATGCCAAACTAACATTTGTTTCTTTGAGGAGGTAAGTAGGAATTTAGACCAGGGTAATGCAGTTGATGTGGTTCTCTTAGATTTTGCAAAGGCTTTTGATACGGTTTACACAAGAGGTTGGTGTACAAAATAAAGCAAATTGGACTCAGTAATAATATCATGCACCTGGATTGAAAAATGATTAAAGGACAGACAACGAGGGTTGTCATAAATGGAAGTCGTGATGGAGTACCTCGGGGTCGGTACTGGGGCCCGGGCTTTTTAACTTGTTTATAATGACCTTGAGGTTGGCATCGAGAGGCAAAGTCTCCATCTTTGCTGTGATACAAATTGTGTAAGGAATAAGAATCAGGCAGGATGTAATTTCTCTCAGAATGACTTGGAGAGACTGGAAACGTGGGCAGGGGTAAATGCAGATGAGGTTTAATACACAGATAAAGTAAGGTTATGCATTTGGGAAGCAGAAAAAACAGGCGACTTACAATTAAATGGGGATAAATTGGGGGAATCTTGATGGAGAAGGATTTAGGAGTGCTTGTAGACAGCAGGCTTAGCAATGGTGCCCAATGTCCTGCGTAGCTGCAAAGGCAAACAAGATCTTATCTTGCATTAACAGGGCAATGGATGGAAGGGAAGTAAACATTAAGTATGCCCCTTTACAAAAGCAATTAGTAAGAGCACATCTTTGATATGGAGTACAATTTGGGCACCAATCCAAGCAAGAAAAACTACTTATGGAACTAGAGAGAGTGCAGAGAAGAGCCACCAAATTAAAAAGGGACATATAATTAATTATGAGAGGAGGCTAGCTAAAATAGATTTATTTACATTAGAAAAGAGGCATCTAAGAGGGGATATGATAACTAAAAACAACTAATTCGGGACAGGACAAGGAGCTTTCAAAAGAGCTATTCACAACAAGGGCGTACAAAGGACTCGGGGCTATCCTTAAGTTTGGAGGAAAGGAAATTTCACCAGCAACAAAGGAAGGGTTCTTAACAGGAAGGGCAGGCAGTATGGGATTCATATACCCATGGAGACTGTGATGGCAGATACAATAGATTTGCTCAAAAAAAGGTTGGAAATTTTTTTAGATAGGAAAGGTATACAGGGACTATTACCAAATAAGTTAGATGGGAAGGATGTTGACCAGGGAATAATCTGATTGTGAATATTTGGAGTCAGGAGGAATTTATTTCCCCCTTATGAAGTCATTGGATGATATGACTCTGGGGTTTTTTGGTTGCCTTCCTGGATCATAAGTAAGTATAGATATGGATAAAGTATCTGTTGTCTAAATTTAGCATAGGTGAAACTTGATGGAAGTACGTCTTTTTCAACCTCACTCTACTATGTAAACAATGTAACCTCCTGTCTCTCGCTCTCTTGTGTCTGTAAGGAGACGTGTTCAGAGGTACGCAATGGAGACTGTTTAAGGTGAAAATTAAATAAGGCTTTATTGCGCCTGTTGCTTTAAAACACGCAAACATGTAAATCAGCAAACAAAATCCACTCACTCTGGAGTATATATACATTGTGACCAGTTTCTCTTTAACTGCCGTGGTTAGCCCCGCGATCACCAGCCCAAATCATAGAGACATTTATATATATAGATATATATATATATATATATATATATATATATATATATATATATAGATAGACATAGATAATAGTCTTATAAGAAAAGTCTTATCTGTTATCTGGGCTGGTAGGGGAAGCTTCTCTGCTCTTTGGATCCGCACCTTGTGTGCAAAGGCAAAGTCAGGCTCCAGGTTTAGAATCTTGTCCCCTTTGTCTTGGTGTCAGCTTGCCGCTCAAGACATCTGTCCTTCCTGGTTCAGCCCAGTTTGGACAAAGGAATCTCCCTTCCTCTCCGAGGCAGGCATTTTCTAAACACCTGTAATCAGCCATGGTGGTGTTAGTATTGCCACCAGCAGTTAAACACCACACTGCTGATTAGAGGCACATTTGTGAACAGGGATAAGTCCCCTGTTACATGCTCACGCTTGCACAACCTCTCCTGCTCACACTTGCACAACCTCGCATGTCTCTCAGCTCTCCTGCTCACTCTCACAACCTCCCGTCTCTCCGCTCTCCTGCTCACACTCACACAACCTCTCACACTCACACAACCTCGCCCGTCTCTCCTCTCTCCTGCTCACATTCTCACAACCTTACCCCTCTCCTCTCTCCTGCTAACACTTGCACAACCTCCCGTTTCTCTGCTCTCCTGCTCACTCGCACAACCTCTCGTGCTCGCACAACCTCCCGTCTCTCCGCTGTCCTGCACACACTCGCACAACCTCCCGTCAATCCGCTCTCCTGCTGACGTTCGCAGAACCTCCCGTCTCTCCGCTCTCCTGCTCACACTCGCACAACCTCCCGTCTCTTCGCTCTCCTGCTCATACTCGCACAACCTACCGAATCTCCGATATCCTGCACTCTCACAACTTTCACCTCTCCTGCTCACGCTCGCACAACCTCTCCTGCTCACGCTCGCACAACCTCCCATCTATGCTCTCCTGCTTACACTCTCACAACCTTGCCCGTCTCCTGCTCACGCTCGCACAACCTCTCCTGCTTATGCTCGCACAAACTCCCGTCTCTACGCTCTCCTGCTCACACTTGCACAACCTCCGGTCTCTCCGCTGTCCTGCACACACTCGCACAACTACCGTCAATCCGCTGACCTGCTCACACTCGCACAATCTCGGCCGTCTCTCTACTCTCCTGCTCACTTGCACAACCTCCCATTTTTCCGCTCTCCTCACTCGCACAACCTCCTATCTTTCCGCTCTCCTGCTCACACTTGCACAACCTTGTCTGTCTCTCTGCTGTCCTACTCACACTCGCACAACCTCGCCTGTCTCTCCGCTGTCCTGCTCACACTCGCACAACCTCGTCTGTCTCTCCGCTGTCCTGCTCACTCGCACAACCTCTCGTCAATCCGCTCTCATGCACATACTCACACAACCTCCTTTCTCTACGCTCCCCTGCTCATGCTCACCCAACCTCGCCTGTCTCTCCGCTCACACTCGCACAAACTCCCGTCTCTCCTCTCGTGCTCACTCGCACAACCTCCCATCTCTCCTCTCATGCTCACACTCGCACAACCTCCGTCTCTCCTCTCGTGCTCACACTCGCACAAACTCCGTCTTCTCTCTCTGTGCTCACACTCGCACAACCTCCCCTCTCTCGTGCTCACGCTCGCACAACCTCCAGTCTCTCCGCTCTCCTGCTCACACTCGCACAACCTCCCGTCTCTCCGCTCTCCTGCTCACTCTCGCACAACCTCCCATCTCTCTAGCCACACTCGCACAACCTCCCGTCTCTCCGCTGTCTGCTCACGCTTGCACAACCTCCCGGCTCTCCGCTCGCTACTCGCTTAACCTGCTCACACTCACACACCTCCGTCTCTATGCTCTCTGCTCACACTCGCAAAACACTCCCGTCTCTCCGCTCTCCTGCTCACACTCACACAACCTCCCATCTCTCCGCACTCCTACTCGCATTCGCACAACCTCCCATCTCTCGCCTCTCCTGCTCACAGTCGCAAACCTACTGTATCTCCGCTCTCCTGCTCACACTCGCACAATCTCCTGTATCTCCACTCTCCTGCTCGCACTCGCACAACCTCCCGTCTCTCCGCTGTCCTGCTCACGCTCGCACAACTTCTCACGCTCGACACAACTCCGTCTCTTGCTCTCAGCTCGCGCTCGCACAACCTCCCGTCTCTCCTGCTCACGCTCGCACAACATCCCGTCTCTCCGCTCTCCTGCTCACACTCGCACAACCTCCCGTCTCTCCACTGTTCTTCTCACACTCGCACAACCTCCCGTCTCTCCGCTGTCCTGCTCACACTCGCACAACCTCCCGTCTCTCCGCTGTCCTGCTCACACTCACACAACCTCCTGTATCTATGCTCTCCAGCTCACACTCACACAACCTCCTGTATCTCCGCTGTCCTGCTCATGCTTGCACAACCTCCCGTCTCTCCGCTCTCCTGCTCACACTCGCACAACCTCCCGTCTCTCCGCTCTCCTACTCGCACTCGCACAACTTCCCGTCTCTCCGCTGTCCTGCTCGCACTCGCACAACCTCCCGTCTCTCTGCTGTCCTGCTCACACTCGCACAAACTCCTGTCTCTCCGCTCACACTCGCACAACCTCCCGTCTCTCCGTTCTCCTGCTCACACTCACACAACCTCCCGTCTCTCCGCTCTCCTGCTCACTCTCGCACAACCTCCCGTCTCTCCTGCTCACACTCGCACAACCTCCCGTCTCTCCGCTGTCCTGCTCACGCTTGCACAACCTCCCGTCTCTCCGCTCTGCTACTCGCACAACCTGCTCACACTCACACAACCTCCCGTCTCTCTGCTCTCCTGCTCACACTCGCACGACCTCCCGTCTCTCCGCTCTCCTGCTCACACTCACACAACCTCCCATCTCTCCGCTCTCCTACTCGCACTCGCACAACCTCCCGTCTCCGCTCTCCTGCTCACACTCACACAACCTCCCATCTCTCCGCTCTCCTACTCGCACTCGCACAACCTCCCATCTCTCACTCTCCTGCTCACACTCGCACAATCTCACGTCTCTCCACTCTCCTGCTCACACTCGGACAACCTCCTGTATTTCCGCTCTCCTGCTCGCACTCGCACAACCTCACGTCTCTCCGTTCTCTTGCTCACACTCGCACAACCTCCCATCTTTCCGCTCTCCTGCTCACACTCGCACAACCTCGCCTGTCTCTCCGCTGTCCTGCTCACACTCACACAACCTCCCTTCTCTACGCTCTCCTGCTCATGGTCACCCAACCTCGCCTGCCTCTCCACTCGCACAACCTCCCATCTCTCCTCTCTCGTACTCACGCTCACACAACCTCCCGTCTCCTCTCTCGTGCTCACGCTCGCACAACCTTCAGTCTCTCCGCTGTCCTGCTCACACTTGCACAACCTCCAGTCTCTCCGCTCTCCTGCTCACACTCGCACAACCTCTCACGCTCGCACAACCTCCCGTCTCTCCGCTCTCCTGCTAACACACGCACAACCTCGGTCTTTCGCTCTCCTTGCTCACCGCACAACTCCTGTTATCTCCCACTCTCTGCTCACCGCCACCCTCCGTCTCTCCGCTGTCCTGCTCACGCTCGCACAACTTCTCACGCTCGCACAACCTCCCGTCTCTCCGCTCTCCTGCTCACGCTCGCACAACCTCCCTTCTCTCCGCTCTCCTGCTCACACTCGCACAACCTCCGTCTCTTCCGCTCTCCTACTCGCACTCGACAACCTCCATCTCTCCGCTGTCCTGCTCACACTCGCCACACCTCCCGTCTCTCCGCTGTTCTGCTCAAACTCACACAACCTGTATCTCCGCTCTCTGCTCACACTCGCACAACCTCACATCTCTCCGCTCTCTTGCTCACACTTGCACAACTCCTGTTATCTCTGCTCTCCTGCTCGCACTCGCACTACCTCACGTTTCTCTGGTCTTTGCTCACTCGCACAACCCCATTCCCCTCTTCCGCTCTCAGGTCACACTCGCAACTTCCCCTCTCTCCGCTCACACTGCACAACCTCCCCGTCTCTCCGTTCTCCTGCTCACACTCGCACAAAACTCCGCTCTCCGTTCTCATGCTCACGATCACACAACCTCCCGTTTCTCTGCACTTCTGCTCACTCGCACAACCTCCCGTCTCCCCTCTCTCTGGTCACACTCGCCACAACCTCCGTTTCTCTGTCTTCCACTCACAACACTCCGTCTCCCCCTCTTCTGGTCACACTCGCACAACCTCCCGTTTCTGCTCTTCCACTCACACTCGCACAACCTCCCGTCTCCCCTCTCTCCTGCTCTCACTCACACAACCTCCCGTCTCTCCGCTGTCCTGCTCACACTGCCACAACCTCCTGTATCTCCCTCTCCTGCTCACTCGCACAACCTCCCGTCTCTCCGTCTCATGCTCACACTCGCACAAACCTCCTATATGTCCGCGCTCCTGCTCACACTCGCACAACCTCGGATATCGCTCTCTGACTGCGCATGCGGTCTCTCGCTCTCTGCTCACACTCGCACAACCTCGTTGTTTCAGAATTTGCCCTGGATGAGCTGTGTCCCCTGAAGTGGAGAGATGGCGGATGAAGACCTGGATTGCGCGTAACGGATCCGGACAACTCAAAACTCAGTGCGTCACACCCCGCCTGTTACACCGCTCTTTCATGAACACAAAGAGTCTTTCCATATATCCGACATATGTGTGTGTTTCGGCCATAAACCTCTCCTGGCTTCAACAGAGAGTTTGGGACGAAGAGCTGCGCGATCGGCCACTTCTGCTGAGCTAGAATTAGCACCAGGGAGCTGGCGAGAGACCTTCCAAGAGAGGACGCGTCGCTCTAACTCTGAGCCAGATCTGCATTATTGCTTCTATTATGTGTTGGGACTTTTGGGGAGAAATCATTCAATAATATATTGTAAGTTTTTGGCAAATTTTTAAAATTCTAAATAAATTGAAGCGAAAATAAAAACCCTTTGTAACTTTTGCAGTCCGATCGCGTCTGATGGACGGTGTTCGAGTCCCGGGTAGGCCGTCTCCGCGTCGCGTACGTCCACAGAACACGAAGACTAATTGTGATTCGCACTGTAATAAGTAAAGCGTTTCTTATAAAAAGCAATGTACAGGCATACCCCGCATTAACGTACGCTATGGGACCGCAGCATGTATGTAACAACAGGCATACCCGCATTTTTTTTTTTTTTTTTTTTTTTTTTTCTTTTTTTTTTTTTTCTTTTTTTTTTTTTTTTTTTTTTTTTTTTGTGTGTTTTTTTTTTTTTTTTTTTTTTTTTTTTTTTTTTTTTTTTAACGTACGATGGGGACGCGCATGTATGTAACACAGGGATACCCCGCATTAACGTTACGCTATGGGGGGGCCGCGCATGTATGTAACACAGGCATTNNNNTATGGGACCGCTGGTATGTAAAGCGAAAATTTACTAAAGTGAAGCATCCCTTTTTTCCACTTATCGATGCATGTACTGTACGGCAATCCTCATGGCATACCCCGCATTAACGTACGCTATGGGACCGCAGCATGTATGTAAAGCGAAAATTTACTTAAAGTGAAGCACTCCCTTTTTTCCACTTATCGATGCATGTACTGTACGGCAATCCTCATATACGTGCATAACTGATGTAAATAACACATGTAACAGGCTCTATAGTCTCCCCGCTTGCGCACAGCTTCGGTATAGGTAGGGAGTTCAACTTTGCTGTTCAGGACGTGCTGACAGGCGCATGCGTGAGCTGCCGTTTGACTATTGGGCGATATGTGCTTACTCGCGACTGTACTTAAAGTGAGTGTCCTTAAAGCGGGGTATGCCTGTATAATTGTTAAAGTTGGGATTTTAGATCTTGGGTAATTGCTATTCTGCTACCAACAACTAAAGGTGGTAATTATTTAGTGTCAATTTTCTTGTATAGCGCTGTACATAGAAATTGTGCTCACACAGTCCCTGCCCTGCTGAGCTTACAATCTATGTTTTGGTGCCTGAGGCACAGGGAGATAAAGGGACTATCCCAAGGTCACAAGGAGCCGACACCGGGAATTGAACCGGACTGCACACTCAGTGTTATTGTTATCGGAGACAGGGAGCGACGGTTACACAATATTAACAATGTGGCAGCACAGCCACATCGGGTTTGTTGCAGAGAAAGTTACCTAGTTTAGAACTAGCACAGCGAGTGGCGCTGATTCGTGGCTGCCTCCTTCACAGCATTGCTTTAAAAAAGATCAAATTGAAAACCTATTACCTAAGCTGCCGAATTGCTTTTGGTTCTCCCGTGATCGAACTGCAGAGATCCTGCTTCCCTGGGTTCACTTAATGGCTGCCTTTTAGTTTCAATGAATCCTTCAGCCAGTGTAACTCAGCAGCTACAATGTATCATTGCATTACTAAAGTAAGTATTGTCTGTTGTTACAATGTGTTGTAAACCGAATATAAGCTCATAGGAAATTACACTGGTTTTTTTTTTTTTGTTTTTTGTTTTTTTTTTTTTTTAAATAAATCAGTTCTGTACTAGGAGAAAATACTTGTAGCATTTTTAAAAAAAATGTTAAAGACATTTTTAATGTTTCTAATGTAGGAAGCATTTCCAAAGTGTCATCCCCTTCTGATAGGCTCTGGCTCTTGAGCTCCCCTCCCTTTCTCTCTAGCAGTGCACCAATTGTATCTAGTAACTGCCCAGTCAATCATATTCCAGGATTACATTGCCCAGAATGCTGTGCAAGAACTGAATTAAATAACCCGGAGCAAGCGATCGATTACAGGAGAACGGATCGATATGCAGCTTAGCTAATCACTTGTCAGTGTGCAGATTGTATTAATGCACATATTGAATGGGGAATTTAAAAAAAAAAAATATATATATATATATATATATATATTAAAAACGGCAGCTTGAAGTGCAGCTTTAAATATATATGTTGTTGAAAAACCGGGGTACTGATCGGGTTAAAACGGAGTTTGTGTGAGACATCCACTGCTTGATATAACATACAGTATATAGAGAGAGACAGAAAAGCCCAATGCTACCTCCAATGTGACAAAAATACATAGTAGAATACTCCAATATTCTCTTGAGTACGGGCCATTTAGTTAAACCCTTTGGCCAAAGCGTTAAGCCTGCAGGCCACGTCACGGCATAACCAGTAAGCAGCCACGTCAAGGCATGACCAGTAAGCAGCCACGTCAAGGCATGACCAGTAAGCAGGTCCTAATACTCTGTAGACCTGCCAAAGGGTTTAACTAAATGGCCCTTACTCACGAGAATATTGACGTATGTCACTATGTATTTTTGTCACATTGGAGGTAGCATTGGGCTTTTCTGTCTTTTGGGGGAGAGGCTGATTTTTGGGGTTCTGAGCTTGCTGGGATTGTGTGTTTAATATATAGAGGAAGTAAGAACACACATTTATGGGGAAAGGTAAAAAAAAAGCCCAGTGACTCCCGTGAGAGGCAAGTGTATCGACCCTACGGGGCATCGCTGCGTTTGGAAATCTTACCCCGTGTCTCCGGTATGCCCGGTGTGGAGCTTACTACTGCTCACAACAAATCACTGTCTTAGGCCTGGGACATAGTAGGGTGAGCCGCGCTGAGGGGAAACATTATCCCTATCAGCGCGGCTTTAGACGGCGCTACCGCAGGCGTGCGGAAATGCAGGAGACAGGCAAGTTTAAATTTTGCCGCTCATGCAAGCGCAGGGCCGATCACGTGGCTGCCAGAAGCCAATGGCAGTCCGTGACGTGGTGCCCTAGCCCTGCACACAAGCACGCTCGCTGACGCTCATGCAGGGACAAGAAAAACCTGCGTGCGCAGGTGAGCATGAGCGTCAGCGCTGCCCAGCGCTCTTCACCCTACTATGTCCCAGGCCTTACTCCTGCAAAAGATTCAGCTTTCTGTGATCAGCGGTGTGAACGCTCCGTGACCCCCGTGTGCGTCACTCCAATCCTAGGATAACAGAACAAAAAGTTTTAGGATAGGTAGGACTGCTGCCCCTGGTGAAAAAAGGGTCAGAACTCACCAGCAATGAAAAAAATAAAAGTTTTAAAGTTTATTTACTATATATTAAAAAGAAAATGCACAGACAGGACAAAAACAAATCTCCCACGCGTTTCACGCCCACCCTGGCGCTTTCTCAAGGAGTATAACCGCGGAGAGGAGAATGTTATTTAAACCTCTTCCACACACTCAAAAATACATCTGATATCAATTCATTCATTAACAGAAAGAGGAATTGATAGTTAATGAGTAATTTGATTCATATGAAATGCCGTTGGATATAAACAAAATGCACATATAAATTTATTTACAAACCCCGTGGCCAGATAGATAACCTTTGACTTGAAATATGCAAACCTGTATATATGACAAACATAGGTAATATTTGACTTGAAGAATGTTGTGCTATCTGGCCATGGTCAGATCATCATATACAGCTGTGTCTGTGGACAGTATAACTGTCTCTATATTTACCAATTGACTAAACACCTTGTTCATTCCTTTCCATGGATATTGTGTTACTTTTTCTTTCTAGTATATCTAGATGAGGCTATTGATAGCTAATATGTTTATAACATTTTCAAATAGCTGCAATGATTTTGGATGGCTATTTTGTGTGCTTATTTTTTCAATTAAATGTCTACTTTGAAACTTGCCATGTTGCCTTTGGATTTTATACAATAAATTGTTATACATTATTTAGCTGGGGAATTTATTTACAAAACAATAGATAGATGTGCATTTTGTTTATATCCAATAGCATTTCATATGGATCAAATTACTCATTAACTATCAATTCCACTCTTTCTTTTAATGAATTAATTGATATCATATGTATTTTTGATTGTTTGGGAGAGGTTTAAATAACATTCTCCTCTGCCAGGATTACACTCCTTGCGAAAGCGCCAGGGTGGGAGTGAAATGCGTGGGAGGAGATTTTTTGTCCTGTCTGTGTATTTTTATCTAATTTTTTTAATATATAGTAAATAAACTTTGTATTTTTTCACTGCTGGTGCGTTCTGACCTTTTTTTCACACGGGGCGCAGTTCTACCGATCCTAAAACTTCTTTTTTTTGTCTAGTGTTTGTTTGAAGCTCGGAACATTGGAAACAAATGGTCACAAACAGGAAAGTGTTGCAAAGATCAAACCCACGTATGAGATTAATGTTTCCCACTAACTTCCTGCACGAAACGTTCATGTAGCAGCCTTATTTCTGCCTAGTACTGTATCACCGGTAACTGCTTGTTGTAATCGGCTACACTTGCACCTAGCACAGCATGCAGCGTTCACTTCTCAGACAGTCTTTGCATTGCAGCTTCCCTTATCTTTTCTATCTTGTAATAATGTTTAACTCTTCACATCACGGACCATTCTGGGGACATACTGTTATAGCAAAACTAAGGGATTCACTTTATTGCACTAAAATGGTCTCCCTTCCCATGTACTCATTGGGCCAAATCCCACAACGTCCTCACCATTGAAGGTGAGAGGTTAGCTGTGTATTAACCCTCATCACGTGCTCACAGGTGTGCCGTGTGACAGGTGTATAAGGGGACGGACTGAGTGGAGATATTTATTTCCGTTTGCCGAAGGTGAAAAGTGGGTCACCTACATAAGTGTATTAACTCTGGTCCCATAAACAAGTCACGTGCTCACAGGTGACAAATTGAGCTACTATAGGTTTAGAGTGCATATCATTGGGGCTTTTCCCCCTGTGTTTGGGGGGATCATTTTCTCTTTATTACTACTTTTCCCCTAGTGCACCCGCCTCTATATAAAGGGCTCAGCAGGTATCACCCTCTGTTCTCCTTGAAAACCTTCGCCCCAATTTGGGACAGGCCATGGGGGGGGTTGTGACTTTTATATTAAATGAAAAGGTTTAATAAACACAGGACAACGTACGAAGACCAGATTAGAGTTATCGCGCCACAGGGCCATACTCCCCCACACACGCGGGACGCTATCACTGTGACCGCAACATTTACTGATACTGATTCCAAGTTGCGGAGTCCCTGCGTTATATATCAATACAACAATCCTGTGTGTAGCCATTTAAGCCTCGCAGGATCTCTCTACATAAGGGACCTCTATTTCTCCTGCTGGCATTTATTTAGGCATGCGCTCGAGCACATCAGCATTGATATATTATGATCAGTGCTGATGTAGGGGACAGTGCATACAAGAGATAGTGTCTGCACTGTAATTTGGTTACTTCACCCTGTTGTTTCTGGATGCGCCCGAGAAACCCTTTACCTGGTGATCCTCTCATACTACTTATGGATATTTAATCTATTCCCTCTGTATACATCTTAGGTTATTTCTGCCGTTAAGTGTACATACGGATCTGCCGTGGGTCCGCTTCTATCATAAGCTGGGAATTGCGGGTGATTGGCTGTAATACATGGTTAATTAACGGCACAGCCACTCACCTACTTTGGGCTACGGTGTCTGCTGCCACATACAGCAGGGATGTAACCTATCCGAGACACAAGGACCCTCCTATGTAATTACTGCCTCCTCTTACTTACCTTCCGCAGCAGTGATTATATCCTCATCCCTGCTGACGGTACAGGCATACCCCGCTTTAAGGACACTCACTTTAAGTACACTCGCGAGTAAGTACATATCGCCCAATAGGCAAACGCCAGCTCGCGCATGCGCCTGTCAGCACGTCCTGAACAGCAATACCAGCTCCCTACCTGTACCGAAGCTGTGCGCAAGCAGGGAGACTATAGAGCCTGTTACACATGTGTTATTTACATCAGTTATGCACGTATATGACGATTGCAGTACTGTACATGCATCGATAAGTGGGAAAAAGGTAGTGCTTCACTTTAAGTACATTTTCACTTTACATACATGCTCCGGTCCCATTGCGTACGTTAATGCGGGGTATGCCTGTGTTACATACATGCTCCGGTCCCATTGCGTACGTTAATGCGGGGTATGCCTGTGTTACATACATGCTCCGGTCCCATTGCGGACGTTAATGCGGGGTATGCCTGTGTTACATACATGCTGCGGTCCCATTGCGTACGTTAATG
Organism: Ascaphus truei; assembly: GCA_036426205.1. Classification (NCBI taxonomy): domain Eukaryota; kingdom Metazoa; phylum Chordata; class Amphibia; order Anura; family Ascaphidae; genus Ascaphus; species Ascaphus truei. The sequence continues at coordinate 4,111 of WSYH01009020.1, read as the reverse complement.
CGGGGTATGCCTGGTTTTTATTTTTTACATACATGCTCCGGTCCATGCGGAAAAGTTATGCGGGGTTATGCCTGGGTAATTACATGTGCGTCCCATTGCGTACGTTAATGCGGGGTATGCCTGTGTTACATACATGCTCCGGTCCCATTGCGTACGTTAATGCGGGGTATGCCTGTGTTACATACATGCTCCGGTCCCATTGCGTATGTTAATGCGGGGTATGCCTGTGTTACATACATACTGCGGTCCCATTGCGTACGTTAATGCGGGGTATGCCTGTGTTACATACATGCTGCGGTCCCATTGCGGAAGTTTATGCGGGGTATGCCCGTATAGCGGTTGTGTGCTCCCACGGAGGGAGACACTCTCTGCTCGGCAGTGCCCAAAATCATTTGGGAACTGCACACTTGCCGGTCTTGTACCTTTCTACACCTTGAAGTGTATCTGCATTTTACACACAACTGTAGCAGATTCGCCCTTATATTGTAGCTTATAGCTATTGAGCCACAATTACTTCAGGTATACGAATTGATACTACTGGCCGTTTGAGGTAGTTACAATACAGTGGTTTAATTACTGGCCCCTAATCTATTTCACAATAGGCTGTTTACTTACAGTATGAGATTCTGATTACTTGTCATACAATCTCCCATATGTACAATCAACATAGCTGATACAGCAATGTTATTTTGATCACAGTCACAGTCTATGCTGTTTGATCTAATTTTAAACCCCTTTATTTTATATTCATAGATGACAATAAAGAATATTTTTAATAATACCACAATACTCCTGCAGTGATTGAGTGCTCACCAACTAGGTTTCTTTTTTCTCTCATGTATAGAGTTGTCGTGCGTCAACGTTTTAGCGCTAACCAGTTGTACAAGTCTTTGTATAATGTGCGTGGTACGTATAAAGATCATGGGGCATACACATACCTTGCAGGTCGTTGTTTGAAATGAATATTGACGCACCGCGTCGTTGAATTCCTGATTGATGCAATTCAAACATTGTAGATATATTTTTATCTTATTAATGTCTTACTAAATTATTAGAGAAGCAAAAAATATCACTGATAATAGTGCACCCGTGCTTAATATTTATTTATCCAACATTTCTCCAGCGCAGCAGCCCTCTCACTTATTAGTGTAATATTTCCGTCGTGTAATCTGCATGGAACAAGCGGAAAACATCAAAATACATTGTATAATCCACGGCTGAAATTGGGAGAGAATTTTTTTTACATATTTTAAAAAGCACATGTAACATTTTTAATTAACGTTTCCAGTTGAACAACGGATCGAAAACACCGATGGAGCATATAGACCAAACGGATAAGTCCCTATATCGTGCACTCAATGAGAAACGTTTCTTTCCCTTCCCTGTGTGTAGCTGTATATTGCTTTGAGGACCAGCTTATGCGGGGTCTCTACACAGACACCCACTTGCCACACTATGTATTAATATCATACATCTAGCGCTGACGTGATCCACTAATCACAGCGCTTTAAGAATGTGTTTCTAAGAATTAGGGTTCTCAGCTGGCACCATATCTTTGACTGTCCACCTGCGTATGTGCCCTTGTGGTCATTTAAGGGGGCTGATACTTAAGCTTCCATGGCTCTAACGCTGCCTTACCGATAAGGCTGTGGACTGTATTATACTACCCAACGGTTGTTGCTTGGTATTTTGGGTCACTGTACCCTTTGCCATTTTTTGGCCTGCTGGGTCACTGTACCCTTAGCCATTATTTGCTTGCGTGACCTCTTTTTAGAGGCATTTCTTTACCAGTTGCGCTGTACTGGTTATTCATTTAGTCCGTTTTTATTGTACTCACCATATTTAGTCTGGTCCGAATATTTTAAAGTATATCAATGAAATAGTTATTTTAACCCACCAATTACGCAATACATATAGGACCAGCATCACTGTTTCCATTGGCTTCTCATATCTGCATGAAGGTACTTTCCCACAGACATGGAGTGCACGATATAGGGACTTCTCCGTTTGGTAGTGTCTATGCTCCATCGGTATTTTCTATCCGTTGTTCATTAATTGCCCCTGTGCACCCGTCTGTATGTACGACCTTGGGTCACTCTAGGTTGAGTGGGTTCCCTTTTTCCTTTGTTTACATTTCCAGTCAGCAAAGTTAAATTGAATGATGAATTTGACATTCTGGTGCGTTCTCCTCTTGAAAGTAGCAGGAAGATGTCAAATTGTATTAACTGAAAATATTTAACATGTAGGTGGAAGTATGATTAATTAAAGACATTCACCAGCCCAAGTACAGTCTTCAAAGTTAACATGGACAAAGGTGTCCATCCGTTTTACAGTAGATGCTTTTAACTATATACCAATGAGTAAAGTAGGTTATGCGGTAGTAACTATGTACCAAAGAGTAATGTAGGTAATCCGGCAGTAACTATGTACCAAAGAATAATGTAGGTTATCCGGCAGTAACTATGTACCAATGAGTAATGTAGGTTATCTGGCAGTAACTATGTACCAATGAGTAATGTAGGTTATGCGGTAGTAACTATGTACCAATGAGTAATGTAGGTTATGCGGTAGTAACTATGTTACATAGTTACATAGTTACATAGTAGATGAGGTTGAAAAAAGACGTACGTCCATCAAGTTCAACCTATGCTAAATTTAGACAACAGATACTTTATTCTATATCTATACTTACTTATTGATCCAGAGGAAGGCAAACAAAAAACCCCATTAAGGGGAAAAATTAATTCCTTCCTGACTCCAAGAATTGGCAATCGGATTAATCCCTGGATCAACATCCTTCCCATGTATACTTATTTGGTATATCCCTATATACCTTTCCTATCTAAAAAGATGTCCAACCTTTTTTTGAACAAATCTATTGTATCTGCCATCACAGTCTCCAAGGGTAATGAATTCCACATTTTAACTGCCCTTACTGTAAAGAAACCTTTCGTTTGTTGCTGGTGAAATTTCCTTTCCTCCAACCTTAAGGGATGGCCCCGAGTCCTTTGTACTGCCTGTGGGATGAATAGTTCTTTTGAAAGCTCCTTGCACTGTCCCCGAATATATTTGTATATAGTTATCATATCCCCTCTTAGACGCCTCTTTTCTAATGTAAATAAATCTAATTTAGCTAGCCTCTTGTAGAGGGAGAAAGGGGGTGGCCCGGTATTAAAGGGATTGCACCCCATTTGGCCATCCCCTGACCTCACCAGGGAGACAAGGGGTTAACTGGGCTGCGGTCCAGAAAGGTGATTTAACCCTTGTTATAACATGAAAATGTATATTCCCCTGTTCCCATGCTTTATTGTTATATTTGGTTATATCAGTGTCTGCATAACACATACACTAGGGTCCATCCGGGAGTGCAAGGGTTAATAATTCGTTAGTGATTATAGCCCTTTGTGTAATTTTCCCGCCTTTTCAGGCACCATTTTGCAGGGTCCCATAGGCCGCCATTAGAGCTCAATGCATTCTAATGGCGAATCTTGCTGTTTTAGTCCTGTTTCCGGTGAAGCCCAGCAGGTGGCGTCCGAGAGGAGGAGCGGCGGTTTCCCATTGTAAAAGGAAAGGACAGTGGGAACAGCGCTAATGCAAAGAATAACAATTAGGGACAATTGAGTGACTAACATAATATAAGTACACACTTTGATATTATTATATTTGATATACGGTAGTAACTATGTACCAATGAGTAATGTAGGTTATGCGGTAGTAACTATGTACCAATGAGTAATGTAGGTTATGCGGTAGTAACTATGTACCAATGAGTAATGTAGGTAATCCAGCAGTAACTATGTACCAATGAGTAATGTAGGTAATCTTGCAGTAACTATCTACCAATGAGTAATGTAGGTTATCCGGCAGTAACTATGTACCAATGAGTAATGTAGGTTATCCGGTAGTAACTATGTACCAATGAGTAATGTAGGTTATCCGGTAGTAACTATGCACCAATGAGTAATGTAGGTTATCCGGTAGTAACTATGCACCAATGAGTAATGTAGGTTATCCGGTAGTAACTATGCACCAATGAGTAATGTAGGTTATCCGGTAGTAACTAGGTACCAATGAATAATGTAGGTTATCCGGTAGTAACTATGTACCAATG
>WSYH01009019.1:0-27191 GCA_036426205.1 Ascaphus truei | reverse complement strand
CCCTCACCCTCCGACAAAGCAGGGCGGGGAGGAAGAAGTGGGAGACACACCCCCCCGACGTCAGTAGCATCCAAATGCACAGAAATATGCGAGAAGGAGACGACGGTTAGATCTTGCTCTAAAATATGTCTGGTAGCAGTGCACCAAGGGACAACCCCAAAGAGCCAAACGGATGTATGCAATCATCGACGACCAGAGCAACCGATCGCTGGTCAGGTCAGAATTCTTCGATATTGTTCGGCATACAAGACAGTACTTCTCCTTACCTCTCAGAACGTGCGCAGGGCGAATGGAGACTACAGGGAAGAAGAGTGAATGGCTACACCATATGCTCAATAACGGCAAAGTGAGCATGCCCCTTCCCACACTCATCGAGTGCAATCACATGGCGAAGATAGGACTGAGATCCCACGCCAGACGTGGCGCGACACCATCCCCATCTAAAAACCATTGCCGATCATATCCCACCACTAGACGAAGATGCCCAGATCCTGCTGCTACTTGGCAGAGACATCATGAGAGCACACAAGATCCTCGAACAGCGAAATGGGGACCACAACGGCCCAAGCGCCCAAAGGCTCGATCTAGGATGGGTGTGGTAGTTAGAGAAGTATGCATAGACAGGATACGAGGACCCGACAACGATAGGCGCCCTACAGACGAACTTGTTGGAAAACGGTCGTATATCCCACTTCAAACCTTGTCCGAACCACTTTCAGGTCCACGAGAAGCTGGAGACACAAAGGAACTACGGAGACGCGCCTGTGGCAAGAAAATACCCAATGACCTAGGGAGTACAGTGTTCCAGACACAAAGGACGACGACAAACAGCGCCATCAATGGAAGACAAAGATTCTTGAGGTTAATGGATAAGGAGCTCTTCAAGGACGAATTGGGCAGTTGGGTGGCCCCACTACCTTTCCGCTCGCCAGAAGACGCCTCCAAACAACAGAGACCATGCTATGTCTAGGCTCGCTTCGCTCCGCCGTAACCTACAAAGGAAACCGGAGACCAAGGAACACTTTGTGGCCTTCATGCAAAAAATCTTCCACAGTGGCCATGCAGAGTCGGCGCCCCCAATGAAAGAAGGCGAAGAATGCTGGTACCTCCCGTCGTTTGGCGTCTACACCCCCAGAAACCTGGCCAGATCCGAGTGGTATTCGACTCCAGCGCTCAGCATCAGGGAGTCTCCCTAAACGATGTTTCTCTCACCGGGCCGGATCTGACGAACAGTCTTCTGGGAGTGCTGATCCGTTCCGCAAGGAACCTATCGCCGTAACCGCGACATTCAACGATGTTCCACTGCTTCCTTGTGCGAGAAGACAACCGTAACTACCTAAGATTCCTGTGGTACCAAGATGACGACGTAGAAAAAGAAATCACGGGTACCCATGAAAGTACATGTCTTCGGGAACAGCCCATCACCTGCAGTGGCAGCCTACGGCCTCAGAAGAACGGCCCAAGACGAGAAGAGCAGAGTTCGGGAAAGACGCCAGGAGCTTCGTCGAAAGAGACTTCTATGTGGACGACGGATTAAAATCAGTTCCCACCGAAGAAGAAGCCGTAGATCTACTCAAGAGGACACAAAAGATGTTAGCGAAGGCCAACCTAAGGTTGCACAAAAATAGCTTCCAACAGTGCCACAGTGATGAGGCGTTCACGCAGATGATCAAGCACCAGATCTCAAGAATTTGGATCTGGGGACCACACCCTCCCATACAGCGGAGCCTGGGATAAGCTGGAATCTTAAACAGAACCTTACGTTCCAGGTAGCCATCGAAGAAAAACCCTTCCACACGTCGCGGAGTCTTGTCCACCGTTAACAGTCTCTACCGACCCGCTAGGATTCGTGGCTCCTGTCACTATACAAGGGAAGTCCCTCCTCAGAAAATGTCCTTCGAAAAACAGGAATGGGACACCCCACTACCTCCAGAAAAACGGAAAGATTGGGAAACGTGGAAACACTCTTGAAGGCCCTCGAGCAACTTCAAATCCCACGCCCCTATTCACCTATATCTCTCACCGCCGCACACGCAAAGAGCTTTGCTGTTCTCAGATGCCTCCACCAAAGCTATAGCACAGCGGTGGCCTACCTAAAAAACCACGGACGTGGATGGAAGTTCCACATCAGGTTCATCCTTGGCAAAGCTAAGCTGGCGCCACAACTGACCATACTATACCCAGACTCGAGCTGTGTGGTGCAGTGCTAGCAGTAGAACTGGCGGAGCTTATCGAGAATGAGATGGACAGCAAACCAGATGCCGTCAAACTCTACACAGATAGCAAGGTGGTACTGGATACATCTACAATAAAAAAGGAGATTCTACGTATACGTAGCTAACCGTTGTAGAAAGAATCAGGAAGTCAACCCAACCAGAACAATGGCACCACGTGCCCACAGAGCAAAATCCCGCAGATCACGCACCAGATCAGTACCCGACATCTCAACTGCAGAATACGTCGTGGCTCACAGGACCATGTTTCTTGCGCAGCCTGCGGAAACGCTACCACACCCAGTTGACGATTTTGAACTCGTGGATCCCGAAAAGGATACGGAGATAAGGCCCCTACAAGTATCTGGTACTCACCAATGTATCGCCACAAAAACGCATTCGGATCACATCGATTCCAACGCTTCTCAAAGTGGACGGCCCTTCTGCGAACAGTAGCCCATCTCGGGCATATAGCCTCCTCCTTCCGCCAGACACCAGACGGTAAAACTACCGGTTGCCACGGCTGCACATCTGCAAAGAGCTGCGCACCGTAGAGGAAATTACAAAGCTAAGGAAACTGTTCTCAGTCATGTTCAAAGGGAAACATATGCGGAAGAGATCAATGCATTCGCGGAAAGAAGAGTGGTAACAAAAACAGTCCACTTTGGAAGTTGAATCCCTTCATCGACAACGACGGCCTCATGAGAGTAGGAGGCCGCCTCAATAAGTCCCAACGTGGCAGGGAAAGCAACCCTCTTATCATCCCTGGCCGGCATCACATCGCCCTTTGTTGGTGCGCCACTACCACGAACAAGTCATGCATCAGGGACGACACTTCACGAAGGCGCCATTAGGGCGGCGGGCATTTGGGTCGTTGGCATGAAAGGTGGCGTGCCAGTAATCTCCACAAATGTGTTAGTGTGCCGAATGCTGAGAGCAAAAGCCAAGACCAAAGGATGGCGGATCTACGTCGACAGACTTAACACAGAACCCCCCTTTACTATGTAGGACTCGATGTATTTGGGCCCTATGGTCATCTCACGTAGAAAATAGGGGCGGACTAGCAAACAGCAAACGATGGGCGGTTACCTTCACCTGCATGAATACACGAGCTATACACATCGAGGTTATAGAATATGGATGCTTCAAGCTTCATAAATGCCCTCAGAAGGTTTCTTTGCAGTCAGAGGACCAGTTTAAACAAATACGCTCCGATTGTGGTACCAATTTCGTTGGAGCATGCAAGAATTACAATAACACTAAGGACAATAGAGACAATAGTATCCAAAGATACCACTGCGCACCAAGAGTGCACGTGGACATTCAACCCTCCTCACTCCTCTCACATGGGCGGAGCATGGGGGAGCGCATGATCGGAGTGGTTAGGCTTATCTTGGATTAATGCTAAAAACCGACTGACTCGACTCACTCACGAAGTGCTAACCACATTCATGGCCGAAATTCAGCAATAGTCAATGCTAGGCCCTAATCCAGTGTCAACAGATCCAGAATCGCCAAGCGTTTTGACACCAGCATGCTGCTGACCCAGAAAGTAGGGAACGTCCCCACCCCAGTCGAAGGCTCCACTCTAAGGTATATGCACAAAACGACAGTGGAGACAGGTGCAGTACTTGGCCAACACATTTTGGGATCGCGAGGACGTGAGTATCTGGTGACACTCCAAGAACGCCACAAATGGCAAACGGTGAAACCAGATATCCAAGTGGGGGATGTGGTCTTGTTGAAAGATAAACAAGTGGCAAGAAATGAATGGCCCATGGGATACTTATAACAAGAACTACCCAAGCGAAGACGAAAGGGTTCGCCAAAGTGGAAGTACGAGTGGCCCAGAATGGGATCGTTAAAACCTTCCTAAGACCCATTACAGAGACTATCCTTCTAACTCCCAATCGGACTGTGATGGGGAAAAACTGGTTACCAGTGCGTGGACTTTTAAGAGACATTGTGGTGCGTCAAGCTAACCAAGAGCTGCGCACCCACCTGGCTTCCCTTACTGGAAGGCCTGGCACAAGGACTTTGGATGCCAGTACCAGCCGGTATCACATTGCTATGGAAATATGGACCTTTGCAGTATATTGTTATGTGTATGTTTGCACATATGTTCCACATAGCTTGCCATATAGTGGTATCTACAGATACCAGACGGGGAGTGTTATGGAACAAGAGCCACATTTCTGACTCACCCCCTCTCTCCTTTGCATTTCTGCCTGTCAGAGTTTATTCCCAGCTGCATGGAGTCTGCAGACACATACTGTGCCTGCGTGGCTTGCAACAATGTTGCAACTCCTTGTCTGCGAGCATGACATCAGTGAGCTCTAGCACCAGTCTCTGAGAACCTCACCAGAATGGGCTAGTCTGCCCCCCCTCCTGTTTGTTCAGACATGGTCTGCCCCTAGACTTTTCCTTGCCCACACCGCACCTCACTCCTTTTCAACCCTGGAGACAGTGAGTAAAGAACCTTTCTCTGTTTATAACCCTTGGTGAGGCCATCTCTTTTTAACGGTTCCTAACTAATAATCACCAATACACACCATCCACAAGCATCTGTACCCTGCTACCTTTTCCCAATAAAGTGGAGGAAATATTACAGGACTTGGAGTGATTTAAAAGGGAACTGTGTTAATGCTATCGGGAGCCATTCATACCAACGTGCCCTGGCTTCAGAATAGTCTCCCTCACCAACTTTTTATACACTAACCCACAACATTGCAACATTCAGGGCCAGGTGCTCTCAACGTGCCCAGCTTCGTATTGTCCTTACAGGATTCATTCGGGAATCCTTAGCTCAAATGAATTCTGGAAGAGGTGTGCCAATCCTCGTTACGCTGTAGTTAACCCCTCACACTCTGGAAACGCTGACGCTGTAGCTTGGACGTATCTTGGTAAAATCTGAGATGAATCTGACTGGGACTTGGCTACAGGCATTTTTATAGGGTTAAGGGTCCTATATCTAACATATACACCCAATACTCTCGTAGGAATAATTTTCCCCACCTATCCCAGACTTGCCAGTACCTTGCAAAGAGGGCAGAAGTTGCTTCCCGGTTTGCACAGAGCATGTGCTAACCTCACACCTGAGCTACTTAGCATACAGGGCCTGACCTCTTACCTGGCGACAGTAAGTCTGGGGTTTGGCTACCAAGTGTGAAGTGCCCATACTGCACCGGTATCTGATACTTAACAATATCCCGGCCACCCTTATACCACCTAGAGTCTCTGAGGCTTTTCAACTCCGGACTTCTCTTAGACACTGGGGTACCACCTTAGCAGGGTGCCCTTTGAAGTCCAGAGATGAAAAATCCCTCTGCTCATTCATCCATAACATATGGGCATGTTAATGGATTCATTGCCCGACCGGCAGAAAGGGTTTCCTGCCTTTGCATTTAAAACACCATTGAAATACAGTATGTTTATAAATGTATGTTCTGCATATGTTACAAATATAAAAATCATATGTATGTTCATGGTTCATGTGTGACTAACTGCACTCCAAAAATTACACTGCTAGCTCTTTGCTAGCGCAAGTTATCCACTTAATTGAACTGGCTCTCTGATGTGGTTTGAGTTTGACCTATAATTGGTCTGGGTTACAAGCCTGCATACTATGTATCCGTGCTGGCTTTGATCCGTAACCGCAGACACAGGCCAACAATTCAGTTTAAGTGGATAACAAGACCGCTGGATACATTTTGACAAGACGGCACTTCAGCTAGACCGCAAACCACTTATCCAATTGACTTTGCGGTTTAGAGGTCTACGGCTTAGGAAGTGATACCTATACTTCAAAGTGGCCACCCATTCACAGGCACGCTTCTTCACTTAGCGCTTGGTTCAGCGCTAGAGGCTCTCCCTTGTGTCACAAATACAGTTAGCACATTTTCATTCATTCAGTGTAACTGCAGCTAGCTTCTTAGCTGCAAAACAGGGACAAGAAGATAGTGTAGGGGGAAACATGATATGATGGGGACAATACAGTTTAACCCCTTCAGTCCCAACAGGGATTAGGGTTAACCAGCCAGGCATAATATTTTATTATTGGCCTAGTTAACCCTCTCCCGCCACACCAATGTGCTACGAAATCAACAAGGGGGCAGTAAAGATATTTTGGGTATCTTTATACCAAATATGGTTTCTATGCTGCACACCAGAGTAGTATCAAATCTATAATATATACGGTTACCGGTGTTCCTGATTCAAGGGATACCTGTTTGAGATCCAGAATACATGCAAAGGGAGATGACTCAGGGCACTACAGATTTGAAACTAATTTATTAGGTCAGAATAACAATATTTTAAATACATGAAAATAACATAAATAAACATTTGCAAAACAATCATTTATTATCCCTGTATGTCTAGCCATATACATAACATACACAGGCAATAAATGAGCATAAAAAACAATGACATTACATCAAAAAATAAAATACAATACAACCATTCAGTGTCCCTGTATGTATGTATGTATGTATATCCATAGGGATATACATAAATTCAGGGGCATTAAATGGACATTAAAAAAAACACATTTAAAATAATAAAAAAAACCTGTAAAAGTTAATAAATATATACTTTTCTTTTGTGTACTTACCATTAGATGGCCCACTCACCGAAATCCAGGGGAACCGGAAGCTCTCGAACCTATCTACAGGTAACCATAAAATAAAAAACCCTTACAATCCAACTGTGTCTTCTTTCTTCTATTTGTAATCCTTTCCATCAGTCTTGGGGTCTTTTTTACCTTCTCCGGGGTCTTCTTCCATCTTGTTCCATCTTCTTCCGCCACGTATTGGTCCTCTTCTTGGAGGGGAGGACTTCCTTCCTCGGCCTCTGGCTTAAAAATGAGACGACATAGGCTTTTATAGGCCTATGATGTCACATTTTCGTCAAATGGTTCCCACGGCCCTGAGTGGGCCGTGAAAACCATGTGATTTAGCAGAAAACAAAACAAAATTTGATGACGTCATTGAAAGGAAATGACGCCAGCCGATCAGAATAGCTGAACTTCATTTGCCTTTAAGATGACGTCATCAAAAGAAAGATGGCCGCCCTCACATGGTACTGTAGCCAATCAGAGCGTGGGAACTAAATCCTAACTCTGATTGGCTCTAGTAGACCATGTGACAGAGGCTTTGGGGAGAACGGATGTGACGTCATCCAAAGCCTGTCACATGGTACTTGAGCCAATCAGAGTTGTTACAGATACAGGTGATCTGATAAATTACACCCATTGTCAGGCAGTTAATGAATGTTTTGATTGGAAAAGAGACTGTTCTTCCTGTGTCCGAAAATTCCTTAGTGACGGTCATTGAAGAGCACGCCTTATACCGGCCACAGGTATAGAAACCTTTGGGTTTCGGACCCAACCATGTCTTCTTCTGCTTTCTTTGAAGTGACTCTGAACCAATCGATCTCTCAGGTTTTGTGAGCATCTACTCACCATATTAGGTGAAGACTTGAGGACACGTGATAGATCACTATCCTGTGTTAGGATGTGCCAATGTTTTTGAAGACTTTGACGTATTAATCCCCACTGTTCATTAAATGTGCTTATGAATCTAATGGTCTTATCTTCAGGGATATCAGTCCCTTGTTTTTGTGTGAGGAGGTGAGGTCTACGTGTATGGAGTGCTTTTTGATAGGCTTGTCTAGTTACCACTTTACTATATCCACGTGCGAAAAAACGATCCGTCATGTCGGCTGGTTGTGACTTAAATTCATTAATGCTCGAACAGTTGCGTCGTAGGCGCAAAAACGGACCTGTAGCTATGTTGTTAATCATATGTGATGGATGATGGCTTGTAGCCATAAGTAAGCTATTTGTAGATGTAGGTTTACAGAAGATTGTACTTTCCAATCTACCATCATCCCTTTTCGTTATTGTTAAGTGAAGAAAATCAGCTTTCAGGGTATCGCAGTGGTATGTAAGTGTCAAATTGATGTCATTGATGTTGAGCCTATCAATAAAGTCTTTTAACAGATTTTCAGTCCCATTCCATAATAGTAAGACATCATCTATATATCTTGCCCAAAGTAGGATGTTATCTGTGAATGCGTCATTGGCCTCCATGAACACCACTGCTTCCTCCCACTAGCCCAGATATAAGTTGGCGTAGGTGGGAGCGCAAGTGGGGCCCATGGCCGTTCCCTGTAAATGATGGTATATTTTGTTGTTAAAGGTGAAAAAATTCTTGGTAAGTACAAAATCCAAGAGTTTGATCACAAAAGCATTGTGGGTGCCTGAATGAATATCATGTGCTTGCAGGAAATGTGATACCGCTTGTAGGCCAACCCGATGTAAAATGCTTGTATATAAACCTTTAATGTCGATGGTGACTAGAAGTGTGTGTTGGTCCACAAATATGCCCTCCAGTCTTGAGAATACATCTTTGGTGTCCCTCAAATAAGAGGGAAGAGACCCTACAAACTTTCTAAGGAAACGGTCACAGTAGACACATTAGCAAATAGTACACTTTTTTGTCGCTAAAAACAGAAAAAAAGAATAGGTGCAAAACAGCGCTAATAATATTAATAAAATCAAATAAATGTTCAGGCAGCCAGGTGGAAGACTGGTGGTACAACCAGTCAGGGAAACAGATGAAAAAAAGGGGGTTACCGGCGCCAAAACAGGTACATACCAACCAGTGGAAGTATGTAACAGTCCAAATACAGTCCTTGGGATGATGAGTAGGGTGATTCTCACCTCAAGTGCAATGTGAAAAAGAAAAGAAAAAGAACCAGATATAGTGCATTAATCAACACGGGGGGGGGATTGCACAGATACTAGCAATAAACAAACAAGACATACAAACATAAAAACCTAGCACGGCCTAAATAATATTAAAAAGCATATTTATTTGTGGGAAGTGCATAAACCGCATCCGGAGGGGTAAAATTACAACCCTACTCAAAAATGCTGGAGGGGTACGGCAACGATCTGATCGTGCAGCTGGGCTCTCAAGATGGCGATCCGCCTGGCATCTCAGTCACGTGTAGACGCCAGCCCAAGTGCTCCGGTCGCCATCTTGAGAGCCCAGCTGCACGCATCAGATCGTTGCCTGTACCCCTCCAGCATTTTTTGAGTAGGGTTGTAATTTTACCCCTCCGGATGCGGTTTATGCACTTTCACACCAATAAATATGCTTTTTAATATTATTTAGGCCGTGCTAGTGTTTTATGTTTGTATGTCTTGTTTGTTTTATTGCTAGTATCTGTGCAATCGCCCCCCCGCGTGTTTGATTTACTGCACTATTATCTGTTTCTTTTTCTTTTTCTTTTTTCACATATGCACTGCTGAGGTGAGAATCATCCCTACTCATCATCCCAAGGACTGTATTTGGACTGTTACATCTTCCACTGGTCTGGTATTTACCCCTTTTTGGCGCCGGTAACCCCCTTTTTTTCAACTTTTTTGTCGCTACCTACCTCATTCCCGCTCCCCTTACAGGGGCTTATTATATTTTTTTAATCATTTTACACTTACGTTATAATTCTGTCTCTTGTTTTTCGGCGTATTAATTGGTTATTATTAAAGTTTTTTATTTTTTTGCATTTTTGCATTTTATCAGTGGATGTTCTTGCCACATTCTGGGCTATTAGATATTTAACCGTGGAGATGTATGGTCTCTTTTCTTCTTCTCTTTTCACGCGGCGCCTACCGGTTATACATCTGGGAGCTGTGCCAGCCACTGTGAGAGGGGATACTCTCTAATATATCCACTGCAGTTTTACATCTTGGCTTCGGTAAGCGGGCAATTCGGCTAGATATCGATTGGGCCCTACACTTTGTCCATTTGTGCATAATTGTACTGTATGTTTTTATAATATATTAAATATACCTTTTTAGTCTAGTGTGTGGTTCAGCAACATTGCCATTTTTTGTTTGTTTGTTTGTATATGTTTGTTTATTAGTGTCTTAACAGTATCACACTATGTATTTCTTTTTCTTTTTTCATGTTTGATTCACGCCGGCTGAGATCTTCTCTCCATCATATCTGGTTGTATATTTAATTATTTACTATAATTATTTACCTCATTTCATGTGTTTAGCGCCATTGATACCCATCCAGTACCATTCCCCAGGCACCAGGTTTACATCTGATATTTAGGTTTGAGCGGTATCCCATTTTTCCTTCTTTCCATTAATAAAGGTATTATGCCAGGCTGGTTACCTCTGAGCCATATTTGGTGGTTTAGAGTGTCAGCTCTTGAACCCATGTATGGTATCTGCAATGTATGTGATTGTATTGCAATTAAAGATTTATGTGTGTTTTACCTTTCCAGGAGTGCTACCTAGTGGAGATTCTCAGGATGTGAGTTTCAGGGGGGACTTTGCGGGAGAGGTGTTGTCAGAATGCATCTAGGTAGAAGGGGTCCGGAGTTTCTGGCCACCCCAAAAATGTATACGAGAATCAGGTCAGATTCCCGGAGTCTTGTTGTTTTCATTTACCCTTCTTGGTATGTTTCTGTTTTATGGACTGTAGAAGCTAGGAAAGGCTAGTTTGTTCACCCAAAACCCAAGTATGTGTGTCTTTCTCTTGTATATTGTAATTCACTGTGTGTATGTCTGTTTCAAAGGAATAAATGACGATTTGTTTTACCTCCTTGTTTTGCTCAATGTTATGATCCCAGTTAAAAAGTTGTAAATGCCTGGTCTCCATGACACTGGGTACCCCCCTTAACCTAGGGACCCGTCATAGCTACAGGGACACATCATCCCTTTGCCCCATTTATCTTTCTGGGCTATGCTGAAGCAGGGAACCCTAGCGGTGAGTCGCACAAGCGTTTTCAAGGGAAGATATTGCTGGGACAATGTGCCTACATGTATCCTAGAATCAGGCATGATTCCCGGGTACATTTTTAGGGGAACTGACAACTCCGGACCCCAACTACCTAGGCACATTCTGACAACAATTTCTCTGCAAAAAAACCCTTGAAACTCATGCCCTAGCAATCCCTGCTCGCTGGCATCCCTGGAAAGGCAAAACCACATATTATTTTAGCAAATTACAGTTTATGCATTGACAGTTAGTGGGCTCAAGTGCTGACACTTGTGAAGCCTTATACTCGATCAGTGGTAACCAAAACAGGGCTTGACCTTTATTAAGAGCCTGGTTACCCCCTCACTGTCACATCCCTAGGTTAAGGGGGATACCCCAGTTAGTGCCCAGGTAGCCAAGAACCTGTATTGGAGTATTCCAACCATATATGGGGTTGTGAGGGGACTCTCAGAGTCCCGTCTAAGTCCCATAGATAGTGAGTGGGGAATAAAGGCTGATAGAAATAAAAGTGCATCTTTCTATTCTGTTCCCTATACCCAGAGACTTAGAAAATTATTAAAGTATATTTTTTATTAATACTGTGATAGTGCTGTAATGTACTGTTGTGCAGTGTAAAGAGCTGGGACTTTCGGAACTGGTGCCCACACAGACTGTCAGGGCTACCAAGTTGGTGCCAGTAAGTCTTTTGGACATCAGAGTTCATAGTAGCCAGAGGATACAGGAGGTGTGAAAGCCATTTGGGTAGCAGGGAGAGACTCAAGTACCCAAGTCTGGAGCACAATGGCAGTTGTCCGGGCTGCCATTTGTACTGCCAGACTTAGGGAAGTCTGACCCAGTGGGTGCCATTGAACAGCCAGGAACGGAGGTGGAAAACTTGTGCATGTCCCTTGGTAGATTCAGATTCCCCGCAAACCCGGCTTTCTGTACTGGCTTCACTCGGACAGGCTGCAGAGTAAGTTTCCACACACTGATTGGCTGTAGTATTTTGTGAATGGAACTCCAAATATTATAAGAAATGCCTGAGCCAATCAGGTTTGAGATTTCCAGCGGTAGAAGTGTCGGCTGGATTTTTATATATGCTCTTGTGCGAATAGCAGAGCAACCAGCTTCGTTTTGAAGCGGAAAAGTCTACCCACCAGAGACGATGTCCCGTCGTTTTGTGGGCAAGTTCCCAGATTTGAACGTAGAGGTCGCGGCTGGGATTTTATGCTGTTTTCGGTTCCAGAGAATCGGCAGTAACTACCAGTCAAGAAAAAGTCCAAGTTCTCAGAAGAGAAGGGGTCGGTAACGTCAGGGCCGTCTTAACAGCATTATAGGCCCCCGGGCAAAGCAGTGCACTGGGCCCTGCAAACTCTCCGCTACAAGTCGTAATTTTTTTCCTTCTACCGAGTTAGCGGGAGATTTGAATGTTGAGGCGGGTAATCTGAAAATTAGTTTTAAATTCTGGTCTGTGCATAGATTAGCATGGGGCCCCTATGCTCGTGGGCCCCCGGGCAACTGCCCAGCGTGCCCATGTGTTAAGACGGCACTGGGTAGAGTGTGGAACTTCACACTGATTTGGAAACCAGGAGATTCCGTGCTAGCTCCAGGTCACGGTAAAACTCTTATTTAGGGATCCCTGCTCCAAGAACAGTCTAGTTTTCGACCCCAGACCCCCAGTAAGTGTGCTTTTCATCTGTATTTTATGTTTCATTGTATGTATGCCAATTTATGCGAATAAATTACAATTTATTTCATTATCTTTTTTGCTCAATGAATGATCCAGGTAAAAATGTGTACAATAAACCTGGTCTCCATTGACAATTGTTTTTAAAGGACTGTTGGGGCTTTTATGGATCACATATTGTTCTTCCTTCATGATCCATCAAATTTCAGCATTACCCCCCCCCCCCCGCCCCTCCTTCCCCCACCCACCCCCCTTCCCATGTGAATCGACGAGATGTGATGCAGATTGATGAACAGAGGATCGCTGTTGAACACCATGACAGTGGTTATAGTCCCTCACTGCAATTGATACATTCTCAAGGCACTCATGGTCATTAAGGATGAGTGAGTCAATGACAAAGTTCTTGTCTCTCTATTGCCCCATAGCAGCATTTCAGGATAATCTGTAGTAATGCTACCAAGAGAACCATTGATGACCAAATTAACCATTGTAACAAAATGCACCACAAGAGATGAAAACGATGAGATACTTTATCTATACAGGTACCATCTCACAACAGGTAGCGTATTTCCCTGACAATTGAATTATTGAATGTAGACACTGTCCCTGTGTCTTCTTTCTTCTAATTTCTAAAGCAGTCAATAAAGTATTTATTGAACCAACACTTTCCTAATCTATAATACTCATCAGTGGTTACTGATAGATGCAGATTTAGCACTATTGCCTGAAAACTTCACTATGGGGTTCTCTGTGACAATGCCCGATCTGCACTATTGTGGGTAATGAATTATTCATGTGTTCAGTACATAACTTGAAAAAGAAAAAAACTGGGACGGTCAAAGATAAAGGAAGCAGATGTAAAATATATCACCTTTTTCTTGGAAAACAAATTTTTCTGAAGAGGGCGAGGACATATTAATGTAAGTGTGTGGTAGGAACCTCATATTGTGTGTTCAGTTGGTGTTTGACTCTGTTCAGTGAGAGCCTGTGGATGTGTCGGCAAAGTGTTTGCAGTGTGTCAGAGCAAAGTCAGACAGGCAGTGCCTGATGCAATAGCTGTGTGTCTGTGCGAATTAGGCAAGAGCTGCCGTGGAGAAACACAACTACCCATGAGCTCCTGGGCAGTCACCCTGATGTACAGACCAATCAGAAAGCTAGGATGACGGGAGCAGAAAGGGAAGCTTGGGGAAGACCACGCTAGGAGAGGGGATCTGGAGTTAAAGGAGGGGGTCTGTACCGTGCAAGGGGTCCGTTGACCCCCGTGCAGTAGGCTAGCTTTACCCGCAGGCCCTTGGAGCATCCCCTAGCCACATTAGTGGCAGTGCTGCAGGACGTCCCATATTGGTAGCGATCAGTCACCTTACTGTGTAGACACGTTAGGGACAAGCATGCGGAGCCGGTTTGTGGCTGTGTGAGCTGCTTGCGACAGATAGACTGCAATGCGGACAAGCAAGGATTGGCTGATCCTTTTTCGAATCATGTACCCAGTCACCACGTGACCAGGAAGGTATTTACGTTAAGTAGGCCCAACACCGGTCAACAGGCGCTGATCCCGCCTTAGGCATAACTCTTGGAGACACTAGTGAGTGACCAAAGGCCCTAATACACGGAGCAACACCCCTTTCTATTAGTGTAAGGACACGGTGTGTTGGGGCAAACCGGCGGTGACTGGACAAGGACATACTCAACACGAGCGTGTCTGCCCACTAATGACAAACAATACTCTTAGGAGCGTAGCTGAGCCACTGCTTGTTATAAGGAGGTACCCAGTATTAGGTGTTAGGTATTGCTGCTATAAGGTTATGCGTTGGATATGCTACATGTTGTTATTGGATATGTGTTATTGCTACATTGCATTATAGAGTGATAAGGTTAGCGTGCATTATCACTATTACAGTAAAGTTGGTTGCATCACATGTGTGTGTAGGTATTTCTTGCCCAGGGGAATCTCACATCACGGGATCCGGGAAGTGGAGGCGCTGCGCTAAGTAAGTGTATAAGTGTTACCCCACAGGCTAACACTAGCGGAGGCTCAGATCTCCTGGAGCCGCAGGTGTTGTACATTGACCAGTAGTTCCTTTGGGAGGGTTCAGAAAAAGGGGTACATTACAAATATTACAATATGCGGGAGGAAAAAGTGAGGAATAATGAAGTTACCTGTGTATAAGCCCAGCTTTCAGCTGGTGCTGCAGAGGTGAGAGAGAAATTAAGGTGAGTCTTCACGTCCTTCATCTGCTGATAATACAATCTTCTTACCTGTATGTGTATTTTGTGGACTCTTCAAACATTAACCATTTGGGACAAACTATAAGGTACAGATGCAGCATTTTCTCATTAATAACGCGATATTCTGTATTATCAGCGGTGTATAACATCAATAATAAGACAAACACCAATACTTCCAAATTACATCCAAACACTTACTGTGAGTAGGAAAAAAAATTAATTTCCTAGTCGAAACAAAGTCTCTGACACCGCCGCATGCATGCAACTGGTGCGCGATGTGAGCCGTTGCAACAGTCCTTGGCTAGGGCAAATTGCACCCCCATATCTCATTCTCGCCGAAAGGAAAGTTTTGTTATATCCTTCAAGGATTCATTCGGGAATCCTTAGCTCAAACGATTCTGGAAGAGGGCATGACCTTGTTACGATGTTGTTAACCCCTCACACTCCGGAACCGCTGATGCTAAAACTTGGACATTTCTTGGTAAAAGCTTAGATGAATCGACTGGGATTGCGTGCAGGCATCCTTTATAGGGTTAAGGGTCCTTATCCTACACTGCACAACCAATCCTCCCATGGGAACAAATTTCCCACCTATCCCCGACCTTGCCATATTCCAAAACTGTGCAGAAGTTGCTTCCCGGTCTGCTAAGAGCATGCGTTAACCTCACACTGAGCTACTTAGCATACCGGGCCCACCTCCTCCCTGGCGACAGTAAGTCTGGGGTTTGGCTCCAAGTATGAAGCGTCCATACTTCACACCTGATATCTGGTAACTTGGGACTAATCTGGCCACCCAACACCTAGGGTCTCTGAGGCTTTTCAACTCCGACTTCTCTAGACATAGGGCACCACTTTTGCAGGGTGCCCTTTGAAGTACGGAGATTAAAAATCCCTCAACTCTTCATCCATAACATATGGACATGTTAATGGATGCATTGCCGGACCGGCAGGAAGGGTTTCCTTAATATATATATATATATATATTATATAAATATGCAATAATACAACTTATTGTGGTCATGGTTTCTTTTTTGCCTAGCTGCCCTCCAAACATTCAATTGCTAGCTCTTTCCTAGAGAAGTTATCCACTTAATTGAAGGGGCTCGTTTGATGTGGGTTGCAGATTGACCTACGAATCGTCTGGGTTACAAGCCGGCATACAATGTATCCGTGCTGGCTTTGATCGGTAACCGCAGACGCCCGCACACCAATTCCCTTCAGTGGATAACGAGACGGCAGAGATCAGTTTCAAGAAGGCACTTCAGCTAAACGCAGACCACTTATTCAATTGACTTTGCGGTTTCAACGTCTGTGGTCTGGAAACTGATACTATCTTTATACAGCTCTTCTACTCGTTGGCACCGTTTTCAATTTAGCGTTTGGCACAGCACTAGAAGCTCCCCCTTGTGGTCGCAAATACAGTTAGTCACATTTCTCATTCATGTCATTTAACTGCAGCTGCTTTTGAGCTGCAAAACAGGACAATACGGTAGAGTGGGGAAAACATGGTATAGTGTGTCATACATTTTAACCCCTTCTGTCCAAACACGGTTTAGGGTTTAACCAGCCGGGCAAAATACCTTTTCACCGCCACAGTGACCTGTAACTCAAGGGTCCCTAGGTTAAGGGGGATACCTAGTTAATGCTCAGGTAGCCCAGAACCTCCATGTATATTGGGATACATGGGCACTCCAACCATATATTAGATTTGAGGGGACTCTCAGAGTCCAGTCTAAGTCTAAAAGATAGTGGTGTGGGGAATAAAGGCCAGTAGAAACTAAAAGTGCAGCTTTCATTCTATTCTCCATACCCGAGACTTAGAAAAGTATTATCATGTATATTTATTAATACTGTAATATTGCTGGATGTAACTGTTGTGCACTGTATAGAGCTGGGACTTTGGAACCGGTGCCCACACAGACTGTCAGGGCTACCAAGTTGGTGCCAGTAAGTCTAGTGGACATCAGAGTTCAAAGTAGTCAGTGGATGAAGGAGTGTGAAAGTCATTCGGGTGGCAGGGAAAGGCTCAAGTCCCACGTCCTGAGAACAATGGCAGTCATCCATGCGCAAAATGTTCTGCCAGACCTTGAGGGAACCTGATACCCAAGCGGGTGGCATCTGAATAGCCAGGGACGGAGGTGGCAACTTGTCATGTCCCTTGCAGATTTCAGATTCCCCGGTTACCCGTCTTTTCATACTGGCTTCGCTCTGATTGGCTACTGAGAAATTCCCATGCTCTGATTGGCTGTATTTTGTGTGAAGCTCCAAATACTATTAGATGCTTAAGCCAATCAATTGAGATTTCTAGCGGTAAAGTGTGGGCGAGCTTTCATCAAGTTACTTCTGGCACGATAGCAAAGCAACTGGCTTCGTTTTTGAAGCTGAAAAGTCTGACGCCAGAGGCTAATGTCACGGGACACCAGGTTTTAAAACCTTTATACATGGTCAATATCAATGAGCAAACCAAGAAGTAAAACAAATTGCCAATTTATTCCTTAGAAACAGACATACAACACAATAGATTACAATATCAGAGAAAACACACTTACTGGGAGTCGGGGCTACAAAACATAAAATTTTCTAGTTGAAATAGCACAGTAAACAAGTCTTTACAAAGTTCTTTAAATGCTGGGGACTAACCTGACAATCCTGGAACTGAATGTTGTCTTGCAGTTCCTGACGCCACCCGCTTTTTCCACTCCGGAGGTGCCTGAAATCTCTTGACCAGAAGCAAGTACCAACATTCCTGTGCTCTTTTCGGCTTGTATTTCAGCCACGACTGCTACATCTCTTTATCAGAATTTGGACATGGCAAAGCGTTTCAAATCTGCTGCTGCTGTCTGGGCGCTTAGAATCTGTCGACCTGATAGGTGCTAGGTTCTTATTAAGATTTTCATTCCATTCACAAAACCACTAGCCAATCAGCTCTTGGAATATTCTACCATCCTCTCACAGATTGCTGGTAGTTGAAGCTGGACGGGCACTTTTCAATCTGCTATGGGGACTGCGCCACCCTGGCCACTCTGCCACTTAGCATATTAACCCCCACTGTGCAGGCTCCTCAGAGTCTGGACCAAATTTAGTGATATATACGCTCCGCCCGGCGCGGATCCATAAAATTCATATGAAATATAAGTATGATTTCCAGAGTACAGGATAGGAACAGGGGCTGTGAGATGACAATAATGTGAAGTGCCCAAGAGGGCCAATATATCCCCTGAAGGGCAAGGCTGATGGTGAACCACATTCAAATCCTCAATGGGATGGTCCCTGGACTCACAGCATGCACCCTTCCTGTGTTCCTGTAAGTGTGCAGCCAAGTAGAATTGCTTGTACTGGAGAAAAAAAAAGAGACCTGCGCACAGCCAATGGAGTGGGTCACCAAAATAGTGTATAAACAAAATATATTCCTTTATTGATCCATGTTAAAAAGAGGTGAACACCCCCTATGCGTTTCGTGTATGAAATACACTTTATCAAGGTATGCAAGTGTGAAACAAAACATCCTTATATGCAACATTTGGATCTCCCGTTTCGTGCCAAAATCCATGACGTGAGGGCGCTCCATGATGCCGATGACGTCTAGCATGCTGAGGCCCGCCTCCACCAACTCCCCGAGCCAAACAGAAGAGGGCCCCAAGTCCGAAACGCCCACCGTCTCATCCGGGTCGGGGAACGGAGGCCGCACAGCCCTCTCCTGAGGGAGGCCATAATCCCCGTCATCAAGAGCGGTACGCAATTGGCGGACCGCCCCCCACAACCCAGGGGTGGACAGACTCAGTTCGCGCCTACTCCGCCCCACCCCATCCCATGACGGGCCATGGGCGAGTCAGGGAAGAAGGTCCCTTCCCCCCCCCAAAGACTCAGGGGCAAATGAGAGCAAGCCTGGGAGGAACCTTCCCACACGTTGTCATCTGTTGCTAGGGGACCAAAATGTTGTACCAAAGGAGTCTGGGGCTTGGGCAAATGGTTGCCGGATAGCCCTTTTCATGTCAGGACGGGGTAATTGAGTAACTCCGGTACTCTGCCCGTCCTAAACCCTTGGCATCTTTGAGGCTTCAAGTCCGGGACCCGACAGACCAACCGTGGCATCAAGCCAGGTGGCCATCTGATCTCTTGGAACCAAGACTTGGAAATTCCCTGTTCATATACAGTGCATAAACATATATACCGTTAACCCACGTTAATAAAATCTAACAAAATTCTCTGTCACTCGTCCCCTAGGATCTACTGAAAAGATGCGCACGTTCATTTTCAGAGCTCCTAGACCTTCCTATCAGAAGTTTCATAAAAAGTTGCTCAAATAATGCTTAGGTTCATTTACAGAGTTGCTTGTATTGTACCGAAGCTGACTTAGAACTAATTTTACACTCGCAACCTTATACTGCTGCGGCCAAGTTTATTCGAGCATTTGCCCGTTTCTTGGCCGCAGCAGTAGCCTGGCGCGCGCCCAGAGTGACGGGCGCGCGCCGAAGCAAGCGGAAGAGCGCCCTCCGATCGGGGCGCTCTCCCTACCGCTGCCGGGTCCCGCCGGGTCCCACCGACCCCTGCCGCCGTCCGCGATCGCGGGACACCAGGGCTCCCTCGGGAGCCCTGGACGCGCGTGCAGGGGGCGCACGCTCCCGAAAAGCGTGACCGCGCTCTATGACGCGCGGCACGCCGAGGGGCGGCCACTAGCAAGCCGGGAAATCTCCCGCTTGCGGATCTGGCCGCAGTGCGATAAACTGTGTCGCCACTGTACATGGTTGGAGACACCCCAAACTCCTATACCGGGTCCGGGGGGTTGGGCATATACTGTGGGACTCCCCCTAAACCCTGACTATACCTGGGATATGTTTATCCCTATACCCCCTTTTGCCCTTTGCTTTTTGTCTGTGCTGAAGCAGGGCATCCCGCGGTGAGCCGCAACTGCTTTCCAGGGAGGTTTTGTCCAGAGTTCGGTGTCTAATGTACCCGGGAATCTGACTCGGCTCAGATACATTGTTAGGCGTGTGAGCGCTGAGGTAGGTAGTGGCAGACTCTGGACCCCATCTAAATAGACACACTCTGACAAACTTTTACCGCAAAGTCCACCCTGAAACTCATAACCTGAGAATCTCACTGGTTAGTACTCCTGGAAAGGCAAAAGTCACACAAATTCTTTATTGTATATATACCACACATTCATTGCAGGTACAATACACACGGTTGAGAGCTGACATTCTAACAGCGACACAGGTGGCAGAGGTAAGGTTTGGTTGTAGCGGCGTGACCGGCGGTTCGACTAGCTGGACACATCGAGGCTTTTGGCTCGCAAGGAATGTTTTAATCGGGATTAGTCCATCAGCGTTTCCGTGCTCACTGCCTTTCTTGTGTTGGTGGAAAGTCAAATTCCTGCAATGCAAGGCTCCAGCACAACAGTTGTCCATTCTCCCCCAACACCCTTTGTAGCAACTCAAAGGATTGTGGTCCGATCACGATAAATATCCTGCCATACAGATAGGGCTGTAGTTCCACAAAGCCCAAACAATGGCCAAACACGCTTTTCAATAGTGGGCACAAGCCACCTCATGGCGTAAAGGTTTCCTTGCTGAATACACCACAGGATGGTCACCCCTCCCTCTCCCCTACTTGATTGAAAACAGCACCGATACCATTGTCCAAGCATCGATGTGTACAAGAAATTCTTGTGTATCTGGTGGCTGCCAAGACTGATGGTTCTGGCTTCAGGTGCCCTTCACCCACTCTGTTCCCTAGTACAATCTTCCGCCAACCTACTAGACACTTTGTGGACTTCAATGTCAGCCCGCTTCCCTAATCCTGGTCACACCACTGCTACATGAACAAAATCTCCCATGAACTGCTAAATTCTGCAATGTCGTCCAGGTATTGTAGGGCTGCGGAGGCACATCGCCCCGCGTGCCCTCGGTGGGGTCGGAGTGCCGCGCTACCACGGCGCTGGCTCCACTTACCGCCAGGGAGTTCGGGAGCTTCAGTCCCTTCTTCCCGCCCGCCCGCAGTTGTACAGATGCCGTGCTGCCGATTCCGAAGCATGCCCCCACGCCGGCTGGGAACCTCTCTCTGTCCGTGGGCGCACGACACGCGCACGCCTCCTCACACGGAACACACACCCACTTTGTTAAAGACATCGGTGCCTCGCACCTGGACTACCTGCGTTGGATTCCTCCTGATTGCCACCTCCAGGCTCCTGGCTTCCCATTGGTGAGTCTCGCATATATATTCCCTGCTCACCATTTACTCCTCAGCTGAGCATAGTTCTTGTACTGTGCTTCACCTCTCAAGTACCTTGCCGTTCCAGTCTCGTGCTTCCTTTCCTGCCTTGCTTTCATATATCATATATTTTTTATATATCCTGTGTACTGACCCAGCTTTACTCTTGGACTCCGCTCTTCTGCTACCTGACCTCGGCTTACCACGACGATCCGGACCTCTGCAACCCCGTCTTAGGCTATAGTACCCGCAACGATCTGCACCTCACCTATCCAGATCTCAGCAAGTATCACAGGCTATCCTCACCCTCCAACCCTGACCCCGCGCTACCCTGACCAATCTACAATCAGAACGTGACCTCGCATCTGTAGGTTGGTGTTATTTCAAATCCCCACCTAGACCTCGCAGTCCCGTCTAGTTTGTGGTGAGCACAATGTAACAGGTATGCCCTTGTGTAACCCTGCATCCCTTCCAGCAACATATTGACCAGGCGTTGGAAGGTAGCCGGGGCATTCTTCATCCCAAATGGCATCACAAAAAATTCATAGAGGCCACTTGGAGTGATGAAAGCAGACTTCTCCCTTGCTTCGGGGTCAGAGGAATTTGCCAATATCTTTCGGAAAAAATCCATGGTACCTTTCCCCCTGAGCTCATCTAGCAGCTAATCCATGCAGGCATGGACAGGCATCTGACACCATCTGAGCATTGAGCTGAGCTCATAACCTGAGAATCTCCACTGTTAGCACTCTGGAAAGGCAAAAAGACACACAAACTCTTTATTGTCATACCACACACATTCATTGCAGGTACAATACACACCGTTTAAGAGCTGACACGGATCTAAAACCTGACACAAGGTGCAGAGGTAACCAGCCGGGCATAATACCTTTATTTATGGCCTAGATACCCCTTCACCATCACACTAAGTCCCGTCTTTTTGGGCCAAGTTCTTAGAATTAATCATATCGGTCGCGGCTGGGATTGCAAGCTGAATCGTCGGAAAAGGGAACCGGCAATTTTCGCATGTGCGCATGCGCAGACCGGCAATTCCCCTCTTCTTTGCATGTGCGACCTCCGTTCTGCACATGTGCAGCCCAGTAACCCCTGTTCTGCGCATGCGCAACCTCGAAACTTACCCGTTCTGCGCATGCGCAGATAGGCGACCCCCTGGTCAGTAACGCAGTATCGGCGGATCGACATCTGTATGTATATAATGCCATCCATGTACATAGCGCGTTACAGCAGTATAACACGTATCAAGCAGGAATAAGCGATTCTTTTATAAAAGTAGACATTAGGAAAAGGAGTCCCTGTCCCGAAGAGCTTACAATCTAAGTGATGTGTAGAGCTGGTGAACAAGAGGACGTACAGGATTATAGATACATGAAGATCGATGGTTCATTAAGAAGGGCAGATATAAGGGGATTCGGGTAAGGGAATTCCCTTCAGTGATCTTTATTGTATTGTTTTAAATCTTCTTAAAATGTGAGAAGCCCACTGGGGTTTTTCAGCATTTCCATCACAGGTAAGCAAGACAATATGAAATCACACTCCCGGTCACAGCCTTTAAACCATTCATTATTTCCAAACATTACTATTGCTTTAGCTAATGTTTTCGCTCAGGTGAAGTTTGGTATATTCATATTGCCAAAGTATATCAAACCTAATCTCCATTTAACAATCTCACTAAAGTTGGTTTGAACCATTCCTGCTGACTAAACTAACCTTTATAGTGTCGTCCTGACATTCTCGGGACTTCTTCAGGATTGTACTCTGGCGCACTAATGCCAATCACAGAACATCATTGTATTTTTAGGGGAGATCTGAAAGGAAGAAAAGGACTTCATGTCCCATTCCTGACTGGGGCGCGTCGCAACCGGTGATTGTTTAACAAGCAATTGCATGGTTGTAATGAACACATTTTAATACCTAATGGAAAGACACTGGAAATAAAATATTTCTGATAAACATTTTGTCCAGGTTTTGTGCGTCTAATATTGACTTATACATAGTGATATTTTAGAAGAAAACAAATACACATAAATGTTACTTAAATGAATACAAATATGGCGTGTCTTTAGCATGTAGTGTAAATGCAGTGTCAAGGTAAAATATCCATTCTGGTTTTAGTAACACTCACAAATGTGACCATTTCCCTCACATAGATGAAATTCCTTGTGCTTCTGTTGGCTTATGCAGTCTCCGGATGGGCTCAGTCCTGCAGTCCTCAGCCAGAGGTAAGAACATTCAGATGGATTTGTTCAGGTTTGGCAATAAAGAGAAGATCTTATTGAGTTTAGTGCGGTGGAAAACGTAGTAACAGTGCACTAACCTCCTAGCATAGCATGCAAAAATATTACATTATTTAGTTAAGTTAATTGACTTTTATAGAATGAGACAATGCTTTAAAAGCCAACAGTTCTAATTATCTTTCAGGTAAATAAATACATTTTTATTCATGGATTCTCTACATTCACACTGCCAAATACCTATTGGTCTAACACATTTATCCGTTTGGCAATGCTGGCATCATATTTATTTTCAAACAAAGAACCAAGTAAATGTACCTGTATGTTTCTAAAATCCACTCTCAGAATTTTTTCATGTTTAAACAAAATACTTACAACTACACAGGCGATTCTCTTTGTTTTACTTATACACAGATTGCCTTTTGTGACTGATATTGATGCAGGTAAATCTGACATCTGTTTGACCCTCTGATGATAAATCCTGGATCCTTTCAAATAAAATACTTACAAAAGTTAGTCCTAGTTCCTGATGGAGAGACTACTCTGGCTAATCACGAGATTTTCTGTATATAAAAATAATCACAACAAGACGGAATTCCATCTGTAAAAGGTTTCCTCCGGCTGCAGGCAAAATAATTGAAGTCCTTTACCATAAAGCTAATGCATCAGCCCCAGCTCCGTGTGTATTTTGTGTGTGTGCCTGTCTTCTGTTGGAATAGTTACCAGTCTAAAATAACCTGTTTCTTTTTAGCACCGAATTTAGCAAATTGGGAGAAGCCAGTCAAGCCCCACTTTCATCAATTATCAATCGGCTACTCCTGATCGAGCTATTGATGGCTTAAAAACGGGAATATTCATTGCATAACCCTGCACCCACACCAACAATGAGAAAGATCCCTGGTGAAGGCTGGACCTGAAGCGAAGAATAGATGATACAATTGTTATAGTGAACAGGCAGGACTGCTGCAGTGACCGTCTGTTAATGCCGAGGTGCGTGTCGAAACTCTGCAGACAACAAGTACCCTGTGTGAGTTCCCAGCATGCTCCTTCCTTTGTCCTCTCTTCTATACTGGCTCCATGAAGATAAAGATTTATTGGTAATAGAAATATTAATACAGGTTATCTCCTTTGCCACCAGCTACGTACAGTGGTCCACACAGCGCAGACAGAGATAACCCTTCCATGTACAGAAATCGGCTAATTACTGTTTTAGCTACAGAATCAAACTGTACAGAGTTTTTATAGAAGATGCCACATATCCCACAGGCTGCAGTAATAATATGCATACAGACAGCCTGCAGTAATAATATGCTACAGACAGCGGTAATAATATGCTACAGACAGGCAGTATAATATCACACAGACAGGCGGTAATAATAGCATATAGACAGGCTGCAGTAATAATATGCACACAACAGGGGAATAATGCACATAGCAGGCGGTAATAATATGCATACAGACAGGTGGTAATAATATGCATACAGACAGTGTAATAATATGCACACAGACAGCGGTAAATATCATACAGACAGCGGTAATATATGCACATAACATCGCAGTAATAATATGCACACAGACAGGCTGAAGTAATAATATGTATACATACAGGACGGTAATAATATGCATACAGACAGCGTAATATATGCATACAGACAGTGCTATTCAATAATATGCATACAGACAGGCTGCAGTATAATATGCATACAGACAGGCGGTAATAATATGCATCCAGACAGCGAGTAATAATTGCATACGACAGCGGTAATAATATGCATACACAGAGCATGAAGGCTGCAGTAATAATATGCACACAGACAGTCTGCAGTAATTATGTAACAGACAGGCGTAATAATATTCATACCAGACGGCGGTAATAATATGCATACAGACAGTGCGGTATAAACGATGCATACAACAGGCGGTAATAATATGCATACAGACAGCGGTAAATATATGCATACAGACAGGCGGTAATAATAATGCATACAAGACGGAGGCGGTAAAATATGCATACAGACAGGCAGTAATAATATGCACCCAGAGAGGCAGTAATAATATGTATACAGACAGTGGTAATAATATGCATACAGACAGCGGTAATAATATGCAAATACAGACAGGCAGTAATAATATGCATCAACAGGCGGTAATAATAGGCATACAGACAGGCGTAATAATATGAAAAAGTCAAATACACTAAGAGATCATACAGACATCGTAATAATATCATACAGACAGGGTAATAATATGCATACAGACGGTGGTAAATAATATGCATACAGACAGGCGGTAATATATGCATTACAGACACAGGTAGTAATAATATGCAGCGTGTAAAACATACAGACAGGCGGTAATAATATGCACCAGAGAGGCGTAATATATGGCATACAGACAGGGCGTTAATAATATGCATACAGACAGGCGAGTAATAATATTGCATACAGACAGGCGGTAATATATGCATATCAGACGGCGGTAATAATATGCATAACAAAGGCGTAATAATATGCCACAGACGGCGTAAATATCAACGACGGCGCAGTAATAATATGCAACAGACAGGCCAGTAATAATTGGCATACAGACAGGCAGTAATAATATTGCATACACTACACGACACTTTATTAAATGTGCCGGTACCGCAAGCCGGGAGATTTTCCCGCTTGCTAGTGGCCGCCCCTCGTGCGTGCCGCGCTGTCACCGACGCGCGGTCACGCATCATTGGGACTGCGCCCCGCTGCCGCCGTCCAGGGCTCCCCGAGGACCCTGGTTCCCGATCGCGGACGCGGCAGGGGTTCCGGGGACCCGCGGACCCGGCAACGTAGGGAGAGCGCCCCGATCGGAGGGCGCCCTTCCGCTGCGTCGGCGCGCGCCCGTCACCTCCGGCGCGCGCCAGGATACTGCTGGCGTGCCAAACGGCAAAATGCTCAGATAACTTGGCCGCAGCCAATACAGACAGGCTGCAGTAATAATATGCATACCATCAGTGCAGAAGGTGGGGGAATTATAAGAGATCAGGAATAAGGCTGCAGTAATAATATGCATACAGACAGGCGAGTAATATATGCCATACAGCAGTGTATATAATGCATACAGACAGGCTGCAGTAATATATGCATCAACAGGCTGCGTTAATAATATGCATACGACAGGCTGCATTAATAATATGCATACAGACAGGCAGTAATAATATGCATACAGACAGGCGGTATAATAGGCATCAGACAACAGGCGGTAATAATATGCATACAAGCAGGGGTAATAATTCTACAGACGTCCGTAATATATGCATACAGACAGGCGGTAATAATATGCATACAGAAGACAGGGCGTAATAATATGCTACAGACAGGCAGTAATAATATGCATACAGACAGGCGTAATAATATGCATACAACACGGCATAATATAATGCATCAAGACAGGCGGTAATAATATGCTACAGACAGGCGGTAATAATATATACATACAACAGGCAGTAATATTGCATACAGACAGGCTGCAGTAATAATATGCATACAGACAGGCATAAGAATAGCATACAACAGGTGCGTAATAATATGCATACGACAGGCGGTAAATATGCAAACAGACAGGCGGTAATAATATGCTACAGACAGGCGGTATAATATGCATACAGACCGGCGGTAATAATATGCATACAAGACAGGCGGTAATAATATGCATACAGACAGGCAGTACTAATATGCATACAGACAGGCGGTAATAATATGCACACAGACAGGCGGTAATATATATCTTACAGACAGGCAGTACTAATAGGCATACAGACAGGCTGCAGTAATAATATGCATACAGACAG
>WSYH01009018.1:0-27199 GCA_036426205.1 Ascaphus truei | reverse complement strand
CGTATAATATATAATCGAGACACACCCATATGGTGTGTGTATAATATCATATCATCTACTCAAACAATATATCTATATATATATATATTCTAATCTCTCTCCTACTAATATCTGTGTGTGTCTTGTCGGACTTCTACGAGTGATCACCTCATCTCCTCTATCTCTATCTTATCTATTCTGTCCCCGCATACTCGTCATACTACTCCCTTATATCTATATATATCTCTCTTCTAATATCAATCCTGCTGTTATCGTAAGCCTTATCTCATATCTCTCTCGTCTATTAATACTCTATCTATCTCTCTCTTCTTGATCGTACTCTATATCCCTATATGCCTCTAGCTCTGTACTCCTGCATCCCTCTCTCTATCTCTCTCATATCTGCTCTCTATATATCTCCTCTCTCTCTCCTCTCTCTCTCTTCTCTCTCCTGCTCTCTCCGTCTTCTACCTCTATCTATACTCTGTCTCGTCCTCCTGCGCCCGTCTCTCTTGTGTGATTCCGCCCGAGCCCTGTCCGGTCCCCGTCAGACTCCTCTCGGTCTCCGTCCGTCTCCCACGTATCGCTGTGTGTAGTCTCATAACGCTCTCTCTGTCCTGCGTATCTCCGCTCTATCCGATATTCTGGTGTGTGTGTCCTCATCCCCGCATCTCTATGTACTGTTCGTCCCGCGATCTCTGGCTCTACGTATCCTCCGATATCGCTGTGTGTGTGTCTCATCCGATCTCTCTTTCCTGTCTCGTAGTCCTCCATCTCTATGTGTGTAAGGTATACGTCACTATCTATATGTACTGTATAGTAAGTAGACCTACCGATCTCATATGTGTGTAGTGTGTGTGTGTCTACTAACCAGATACTACTCAGTACGTCTCGTCAAGACTTCATTGGTATATTAAGTCTACTCCAGCTCTCTTCTGTTGTGTGTTTCTCCTCACTCTCTCTATGTCCTCGGTTCGTCATATCTCCCAGATCTATCTGTTGGTGCTTCTCCTAACGCTATCTTTGTCCACATCGTCAGTCGACTACCTGATCTTATGTGTTGTGTGATCTCCTCCCGCTATATTTGTCCCGTCCGTATACCTCCAGATCCCTATGTGGTGGTTGTCATAATACCTATCTTCTGTATCGTCAGTCTCAAGCCCAGCGATCTGTGTTTTGTGTGTATCCGACCTCTCTTGATCCTCTTCCGTCTACCTCCCGCTCTCTATTGTGTGTGCTATCATCCCGCTCTCTCTTACGGTCATCGTACGTATAATCCAGTATATATATCATGGGCTGTTACTCCGATATTATATCCCTCTCCTCTGGGCCTCGCTTTTTCTCCGCCTAGCTTCTCTTTCGTCTTCTCGACACCACAGATAGGTACGCTCCTGCCCTTCACCTCCTTCACCATCTGTGGGGGTGGTGAACACGCGCTGTGATTGGCGGGCATCGTCCTTCCGTCACCAAGCTGAGCCCCAAAGCATTGTGGAGTTGTAGTCTTGCGCGTTCTCAGCACCAGCATGGGCCCCGCTGGCAGAACTACAACTCCAGCAATCCACCGGCGGCCAATCAGGGCAGATGCTGTGCGTAAGTGGTACCGGAGCTGAGCTGCATTGTTTTATTATCATCATCATTATTATTATGTAATGGTTTTTAAAGGCAGAGAAGAGGGGAAGGGAAACACAAAATGAATTGTGCCCCTAGGAAATTCACTAAACTGCACACCACAAAGTTGTAAAAAATAACTTTAATAATTTACCTAAACATATATTACCAAAGAGCTGTGTATTAAATCAACAATAGTGAGCCCTATGTCTCAGAAAGATGTCATTTTACTATCCCAATTAACCAGCTAAGATGGTGGATACAGAAGACATTGTTGCTATAAGTGAGGGTGTCTGACCCCTCTGGATCAGCTGCAGACACATGTTGAATGTATAAAAAGTCAGCGAGGACAAATAGATAGCAATGGATAAATTTCCAACCCTCCTGTGTGTACTATATTATAAACACCTCGCGAGTTACTGGTCGTTTTAATGAGGTGCGTGTACTGTGAGTGAGAAACGAGACACTCACAGCAACAATGATGGTGAATTCACAGCATATACTCTTGAAGACACAGTATAGCCATAGGTAGGGGGATACAGCAGACCTCACGACTATAGAACTAACTAAATTAGCAAGTACTAAGATCTGTACATACTGGACCAGGAGACCTCAAACACTGCATTAAAACAGCTCCAGTAGGAGACTGACAACACTTTTCGTTCACAGTTTGCACCCACAATTCGATTACCTGATCTGCTATGTAACACTCAATTAGTATGGTTCTGTGATCACTCCCTATCCCTCCCCTGTTTTTCTTATTTAAATGGCACCAACATATTCTGCATCTATCAGACGCCGCAGAGGGGTCACCCCCGTCCCAGGACTACGCTCTAAAGGCGAGGTCACCCCAATCCAGGACTTACGCTCTGAAGGCGAGGTCACCCCGATCCCGAGCCTTACGCCTAAAGGCGAGGTCACCCCCCGATCCCAGGAGCTTAACACTCTAAAAGTTGAGGTCCCCCTGCCCCAGGAGCTTCACACTCTATAGGTGAGTTCACCCCGATCCCAGAAGCTTACACTTACTGGCGAGGGGGTCAATCCCCCTATCCCAGGAGCTTACACTCTAAAGGCGAGTCACACCCCACCCGATCCCAGAAGCTTACACTCTAAAGGCGAGGTCACCCACCCCGATCCCAGAGCTTACCCTCTAAAGGCGAGTCACACCCGATCCCGGAGCTTACACTCGAAAGGCAAGGTCAACCCCCCTATCCCAGGAGCTTACATCCTCTAAAGGCGAGGTCAATCCCCCGATCCAAGGCGCTTACACTCTAAGCGAGGTCACCACCGATCCCAGGACTTACACTCTAAAGGCGAGGTCACCCACCCCGATCCCAGGACTTACACTCTAAAGGCGAGGTCACCCCCGATCCCAGACTTACACTCTAAAGAGGCGTAGGTCCACCACCCCCGATCCCAGGAAGCTTACACTCTAAAAGCGAGGTCACCCCTATCCCAGGAGCTACACTCTAAAAGGCGAAGTTAACCCTGATCCCAGGAGCTTACACTCTAAAGGCGAGGTCACCACCACTCCGCCTACCCAGGAGCTTACACTCTAGAGCGCTAGGGTCCCCCGATCCCAGGAGCTTACACTCTAAGGTGAGATCCTTCCGGTCCCAGGAGCTTAACACTCTAAAGACGTTGATGAATGAATAATAAAACACGTACAGCGTTTAGTGTAACAAAAAACTTAAACAATAATAAACAATTCTAAAAATTATAGTGTGAGAAATAAACAACACTAATAAGAAGCAAAATAATAGGTTGGTAATAATAATGGATATAACAAAATAATTATTAACAATAAACAACTCCTAATAAACAAATTAAAAAGAGAAAATAATATTAAAGAGCTGGGATGTGGATTTTTGACTTGGGGGTACGGCTCTAAATCAAGCGATGTTATTAACCCATTCACCCACCCAAACACAAAACAGCAAACCGTGGACCGATCTCCACCTGTCATCATATCATTTCAAATGTGAAGCTTTGAAAATAAATCAATCGTACAAAAAAACGACTATGTCAGTGGTCGACAAATCACCAAAAAATCTACTCCGAACAAAAAATCTACTCGCCACCTAGTACCGACACGTGTCTGCTTGGGCCAATAGGAGCTCGCCACGATGTAAATCCACTCGCCGGGGCGTGCAACTTAAAAGGTTTATCAAACACTTACTATTGTACTAATAAAAAAATAAATCCGTTATCACTTATCCGCACAAACCAAACGCGGCTTTCGGTTCTACAAAGTCGGTGTGAACTTTTTCAAGGGAAACGTTTAAAAAATGATAATACCTGAATCGAATCCGTCATATATCGCACCTTTTTTTTAACTTTTTTACGAGATGCAGTTTTCTTCAACGCAGAGCCTTTCCCAGAACCACCAGAACTTGACATAAACTGCTGGATCGAAGAGAGGAGAGAGAAGAGGCGGCCCGAACAGTCCTAAAGTATGTTTCGTTCGGTCGGCGTTCACATTACAGCTGCAGACCAGCAATATCCAACGTGTGTGTTTTTTTTTTTTTTATAAATCATTCTGTACTTTGAGAAAATACTTGTATCATTTTTTTTACAACAACTCTTGAAGGACATTTTTAATGTATTCTAATGTAACAAGACGTTTTTTTTGGTTTCCATCGCAACACCATTTTACAAAGTCCATCCCCTCCTCTTCTGCAACAGGCTCTGTTACCACCCATGTTGAGCCCCCGCCCTCTCTCTAGTCGTGCACCAATGGTATCATGACTGCCGGGTCACATGCTCTCTTTCCCCACAGAACGTTTGCATCTTTGGTCCTTCGGCTGCACTGACAGCCATTTAGTGAACCCCATCCGTATCTTCGTTCGCGATCATCACAGGAGAACGGATCATCGGCAACTTAGCTAATTACTTATTATTGTGTGGATTGTATTGATGCGCATATTAAAGCGACGGGGGGAGGGGAAACACGGCAGCGTGGACGGTTTGCTTTAACATAAACTGCTGGATCGAGACAGAAGAGAGGACGGCCCCACCAAGTCCATAAAAGTGTGTGTCCCGTAGACGTTCCAATTAGGGCCGCTAGCTTGTAGTAGCGGCATGGGGAAATCGACCGCTTGACGTCAGCCTTCGCCGTCCTACTGCCGCTTCCTCACTACTGGTGGCGGAGTTCAGAGACCGTGCCCGGGGGGGGCGGCCCCGTGACAGTTCCGCCCTCATTGGCCGAACCTCTCGCGTCCCGTGACTTCACCCCTCGATCGCTGGAAATATCCCAATCTTCTATGCTTCCAGCGGTCGCGCCCACTATGGGCAACCCGCGACGGACAACATGTACGTGCATTCGCAGCGCAACGTCCACCCAGTACTATAGACTCGGCCTGAGCTCGCACCTGGTGGTGACGCTGACGACGTCCTCCACGAAACTCTCTCACTCCTGCAGTGGCACTGGTGTTGATTCACTGCTTCAATGATCAATATGTCACGCATGCGCGCAACCACAAACAAGGCCACGACCCCGGTGCTGACTGGGAAGGTTTATGAGCCTCACACCCACCGCAGCGGAGCGTGCGGGAAGGCGAGATAGTCAGCGTAGCCGCGTCTGGGTTGGAGAGAGAGGGTTATTCCTGCGTTCTGCTGGGGGTCCTGGGTTATAGAAGCTGCGTAGTGGAAGTCCGTAAGCCAATGGTCTGGAGTGGAAAGACAGCGTAGTAGTGGTTCCGTGAGCCTG
Source organism: Ascaphus truei (assembly GCA_036426205.1). Lineage (NCBI taxonomy): Eukaryota > Metazoa > Chordata > Amphibia > Anura > Ascaphidae > Ascaphus > Ascaphus truei. Next base: position 21,903 of record WSYH01009018.1, on the reverse strand, counting down.
GTCTGTGAGTGAAGGATAAGCGTGGTCGAGGTAACCGGGGGTCAGGGGCAGAAGGGTCTCCGCAAACAAGCCGGGTCGGTACCCGAAGGGTCACACTGCAAGAGAATACTGGAACAAGGCAAAACAAAACACAAGATCGGCAAACCAGGCTACACTTGGTTATTGCTCAGCCATGCAACGAGCACTGGCAGGGCATTTAAACAGGAAGGAAACCAATGCACAGGAGGCGGAGAGGGGGGGCGCGGCCCCAGCGAGACGCGGGATAGGTGCTGGAGACAAGGGGCTCAGGGCTTGACGTGCGCTGGGGATCGTTGCCCGCCGTCACGCGTGCACAGCCGCCGTACGGAGGAGGCGCGTGCGTCCGAAGCGGAGCCAGCTCCGTGGCAGTGGCATAGTGAGAGCGGTGCGCGCACTGGAGGGGAGCGAGCACGCGGCAGCTGCGGTACTGCTGGTAAGAGAGGAGGGAACACGACGCAAGGGACGTGTTCCCCCCCCGATTCCTCCTCACCAATACCAGCATCTTATCCTTTGCTATCCTCAACGTCTCTGAAAGAGTCTCCACGTGCTCTTCCCATCAATCCAGCACTCTCCGCCAAGTCTTCTACTGTATTTTCATTTGTCCCCCCGCTGTCCGATTCGAATCTGCTGCGGCCAACCTTCCATGCAAAAGGTATCGAGATCGTCCGATTCGCGTTCCACACTTTTCTTTGCCCCGCCGACGCCGGAGTAAAATAGCCTGGATTTCGTATTGTTCATCAACCTTTTTCCAAAATGGATTCCTGTCGATTGGTGGGATGTTGACGAACATGGAGGAAAAACCGAGCAAACGTCATTTTCCCAGAAGCCTTGCTTTGACGTAAGCACGGGCGTGCTCAGCTCCGGTCCTCAAGACCCCCAGCTTGCCAGGTATTGATGAGTCCCAGCTTCAGCACAGGGGGCCTCAGTCGACTGAGCCTCTGATTGAGCCACCTGTGGCAAGCAGGGGGAAGGATCCAAACAGGAAAAAGCTTGTCCACACTCACACGATTTGCTGATTCCTGCTTACAGTGTTATACACCACTCCTGTGGACCAATTATTGCTATTCATACTGTGTTTTTTTTTTTTGTGGCTTGGACTCTGGGACTGAAACAGCTCAACTTTTCATGTCTGAAGCAGGGACTGATTGAGCCACCTGTGCTTAATAAGCCGAGACTGATTGAGCCACCTTGCTGAAGCTGGGATATCCTGAACACCTGAACTGTGGGGAGGGGGGGGGGGGGGGCTGTCTTGAGGATTGCGTTGAGCACCCATGATGCAGACCTGTTTTTTTCGGTCTTACTTCTAACAAACCGTTAACGTTCTTTCTGTTTCGAGCGAGCTTTGTGCGCAGAGTACAACTTTCGACTTTGTCATGCCAAGAAGAAAGTGCAGAAAGCGTCCCGAATAACATGTACAACAGACGTACGTTTCCATCGCATGCGAGGACGGTTCCTAGAGCCTTCTTTACCTTTTTTGAGTTTTGGTCCTTTCTGTGCTCACTCTTGGAAGGATCAGAACATGCGTCGCTGAAATGTTCCCACAATGGTCAAATAGCTTTAAAACGGTCCTTAAGACGAACAACCACTCGGGCGCCAAGCACGCAATGGACATTGCAGAGACCGCCGCGATAGGACAAGAATCATGAGCGCAAATACCTCCAAATAATAAAGAAGAGAGAAAAAACTACAAATTGTGCACACTGTATAACATACAGAATAGAGTGCTTTGTGATATTGCCTGCAGGACAGCATTAGATCACCCGGGGTCAGAGGTCATGGAGAGCTGCAGGGATCCTGGTGGGTAGTAGATGCCTAGTGGTGGGCACCACAGCCAGCAGTCCAAATCCAGGTACGGACCACGGACCTGATGGTGTAAACTTCTACAGTCCTCAGTACCTTCCACCAAAAACAACCTCCAAGTCTCCGGGCTCTCTGCAGTATCCACAAACCGTTTCGCATCCTAGCTTTTCTCATGGTTAGTGTTAAGACCCCGCGCAGGCTCTTTCCATGACGTCCTGATTTTTTTTCGAGATCGTGTGATACAGTGAATTATTTGTTACAAAAATGTGTAATAAATCCAACCATGCAACTTCATCAGCAGATGCTCAGCTCGACCTGTATAGCAGCACCGCGCCAAATAGTTGCATTAGGGAAATCGAGGACAATTTTTGCAAACTTCAGCATCGTCCATGAGTATTGGACTAGTGATGTAAGAAATCGGAAAAGTCAATGATATATGTCCCTTTTTTTTCTTTTATAGATATATTTCTTTTATTTGAATGGAATAGTCTGCTAGTCCCCCCTATCGACCCGTATGAACTATTTTTCATACACTCCCCACACAACTCTCCCCTACTCTCTCTCCCCCCAAGTCCCCCTCTCTCTACCCCCCACGCACTTTCCCCACTCTCTCCACCCCACCACCCCACTCCCCTCTCTCCCCCATACACACACTCCCGACTCTCTCCCCCATTCCAATGCTCCCCCCACTCACACCCCCCCCTCTCTCCCACACACACTCCTCCTCCTTTCTCCCCCCACATCACCGCCACCTCTCTCTCCCCCCACACCACACGCTGCACACCCTCTCTCCCCCACCCACTCGTCCCTCTCTTCTTCCTCTCTCACACACACCTCCCCCCCTCTCTCCCACACACACTCTGCCACCTCTCTCTCCCCCCCACCTCGCCCACTCAACTCACCCTCTCTCTCCTCTCACCCACCGACTCCCCCCTCTCTCCCACCACCCACACACAGTCCCCCCCCCGCCATCTCCCCCACTCCCCTATGCTCCCCCCCCACTCACCACTCCCCCCCCCTCTCTGCCCCCCCCAATCCCACCAAACATCATCCTCCCTCTCTCTCTCCCCCCCCCTCCCCCTCCCCCCCCCTCCCCCACCACATGTTCCTCCCCTCTCCCTCACATGATTCCCCCCTCCCCCCCACACAATACACGCTCCATCTTCCTTCTCCCCCCACTCTCCCCCTTTCTCCCCCCCCCACCCTCCTCCTTCTCTCTCTCCCCCCACTCTCATCTCCCCCCCACACCACTCCCCCCCCACACCACTCCCTCACCCCCCTCTCCCCACACCACTTCCCACCTTCCTCCCTGTCACGTAGCTTATGACAGGCTGTAATTTACACACAAACCCAAACTATATATAAATATTATATCCTGGTTTGAACTGGACGAGACTAGATATAACAAATTGTATTTATTCCTTAAGATAGGTGAACACAACAGATTTGTACAAATAACAGCAAAATATAGACACTTACTTAAAGATTAGGACAGAAAGCCGTCAGATTACAGACTGGGCCATTTCTCCATACTTCACTGACATCACAGCAAGACAGGCAAAGTTATGACACATGCAGGACATGGAAACATGGAGCCTTTGCATGCAGGCATCAAGACATTTGCATCAGACAATGAAGACCATGGGTAAAAGGTGGTTCTGACATATATATCATTTTAAACCCCCCTTCCCCAGTTTACGGCGCCGTGCCGTCTAGCAAAAGTCCCTTGAAGCTTTTGAAGCTGACTGGGGACTTCCATTTCTTAGTGTGAATGTTACAAACTACTGGTTAGTTCCTTTGGTCAGTTGGGCCACCATAAGCAATTAGCAATTTAGCCTTTGATACCAGGCAATGTAAATTCTAGCCTTTCCTCCGCTCATTATCATAACAGGGGGGTGGCAGTTTCTCAGAACTCAACCAAAATTTCATATTTGCTGCATCATTCCAACTTCCTAACGTTCCGTTCCTAATTACATAAAGGGCGGTGAGCTTATTAATACATCCGTCAACCTGGCGCTCGCGAGAGACCAAACATTCAGATTACACTCAGGCAGGAGATTTAACAGAAAACATTAGGGGGGAGGGGGCTTACACAGATTACACACTCAAGGCAGGGAGAACTCGGGGATGTACTGTACTGTATGTTTATTATTGCAAGCTTCAATGTGTGTACATATAATGTTTTTTACAATTAGATGATGTAATCTTGGTATTGTAAGGGTTAGCTTTGTTTTTAATTTTGTTTTCTGGTTGTACTATATATTGATTTTTGTTTACTTATGGTTTAAATAGTTGACTTGTTGGAGTACAGTATTTGTATTTAGCTTGCAACGATATTGTTCACATTCATTTGCAAATGTATATGGTGCATAGATTTTATGCATCATTTATACAATGTAAATGCAATGTATTGATTGGAATGTGAGGTGTTTCTATGGCATTGATGATTTGATTGTAGATCATGTTAGGATTATTAAGAAATTCATTGTAAGTAGTGTGTCTGTATGGAAAGTGTTATTTGTAGGACAGTGGGTTTGTTGTAACCCTTCTACATTTATTTGTATATTGGTTCATCATGTTTGTATATATCGTATATATATATATATGTTATAGGGGATGTTGTTATATATATATACGGTATATATATATATATATATATTATATTGGTTGTTTTGTTATATAGGGATTGTTATATATGTATATATTTATGTATGGATTGTTGTTCTATATATATACTGTATATATATTATATATATATATATACTATATATATATACACTCTATATTTATTTATATTCATGTATTTTTTTTTATTTTTTAGATTTATTATAATTGTGGGGCTGCTGTGCTGATTTTTTTTATTGTGGGTTACGGGGTGGGTGAAGGGGGTTTGGCCCTGGTGTGAGTTTAGGACTTCGGGGGTTGCGGGTGCACTTCACCCCTTCACGAACCGTAGCAGTTAATACCGCAACGGTCGTGAGGGGTTTAAGGCACCGCTAAACTCACCCCGCAAGCCCTAACACACCACCTTTGGGGCTAATACCCCCTCACCCACCCCCACTACCCACAATAAAAAAATTCACACACCAGCAGCAGCACCATAATAATAATCTAAATAAATAAATAAATACATGAAAGAATAATAATATTAAAACATTTTATTCATGTGTGATGTGCAGGGGTCTCCGGAGCTGAACCCTTTGGTTTTGGTCTGGGGACCTCCTGCTCCCCGAGATCACAGGCCCCTTTAGGGCGCAGTGTTGTCTGTCTTAACCAGTTTATTCAATCCAGGTGGCATATATTTTATTGAGTCCTATGCTTTATTTTGTACACCAACCTCTTGTGTGGAACCGTATCAAGCCTTGCAAAATCTAAGTAGACACCGCACATCACTCATTAACCTTGGTCTAAATTCCTACTTCCCTCTCCCAAAGAAACAATAAGGTTAGTTTGGACTGATCTTACCTTCATAAATCCATGCTTGAACTATTCAATGCTTTTGTTTCCATTAGTATTCCGATATATATTATCCCATATTAACCGTTCAAGTGTTTTCCCACTATTGAAGTCAGGCTTACAGGTATGTAATATATCCCGCTGTGCTCTGGTTCCCCTTTTTTAAATATTGGCACCAACATCTTGCTTTACTTTACGCCAAATTTCTGGTACTGAAAGAAGTGAGATAAGGTGCCTCAACTCCAAACAATACCACAACTTGGATGGATAATCAGTGATAAATGTATAAATCAATACTGACCCTCTTACGGTATACGACAAGGTGGAGGTCTGCCAGCTGTGGGAATTACCAGGGATGGCCTCAACAACACCCCTACAAGTTTATGATATAATACACAAAAAACACAGCGCACACGCGCTCATAGTTGTATTAACAAGATATATTAACAAAAACAAATATAGGGTAGTAAGTGGCTACATCAAAAAAAATTCAAACAGGCATGGTCAAGGGTTTATGTTAACCCTGCACCAACAGACGCCAAATCGTATTGTCAATCAGCGATGGTTTAAGCAGTTCCCCCTTCTCTGTCGGTCCCACATCCAGATCAAGTAAACCCTGGATAGTCCCCCCGACTCCAAGGTTAGAAATGTCCAACAGACTCGTGATGTACACAGTGGTGTCACGAAATCGTTAGTTCATAGCCTGGCTGGATAACACGCTTCTCAGCCACTGGTCTGGCACTTCCGGTTTTATGACGTCACCTGGGAGCGACACTGGCAACTCGAGTCGTGATCTTTTTCTCTCCAGTCGCAGATGTCAGCCCGCAGGGTGGGTAAAGAGTCCAATGAGATACATGCAGATCGAACCTCTTTCCACACCGTTTTTGAAAACCTTACTTCGGTCCTCTTCCATCAGGGAATAATAAGGTAATGTCCACGTACTTGAAATACCCAACACGCTTACCCCTCTTGATTGGCCCATCATCAGATGTTCCAGCCAATACAGGAGAACGCGGGAGGAGTCAATGAACTGCATATATTACAACAAAATGGTTCTTAACAGGCACAATTGACCAATAACCAACTTAATGAAACAGACCGTACGCAATAATACAAATACGAAAAACGGCTCTAAAATACAGATGAAAAAGAGTTAGAGTAATGCACATAAATTAGAGACACCTGCTGACTGCATCTAAGCACGAATTGCAAAAACCAATTAGATCTTGACATAAAAAGCACGGAACATGTGTATTAAAAATATAATTACAAAAGGAGAACAACCAATAGCCCAAGAAGGAGCAAATAATTAGCATAGATTTAAACCCATAACTCAGATCAAAGGATCATATTATAAAGACAAATGATCATAGAGGGACCAATGTCAATGTCCTCATTTAGACCCCCGGATACAAAGTCCTCAACTTAGTATCCGAGAAGTCTTTGGACAGATACTCCTTAAACCCCATCGCCACCCCTTCTATTTTCTAGGGACTAAGTTTAGATGCCCTTTAAAGGCAAAGAGGAGGGATCTCCATTATGGTGTCAGATGCATATGTGTTTAGAGAACTACTATGTTTAATAAAACCAATTTTAATAGTTACGAGATATTTCTTGGATGCGCACCTTCAAAGACGCTTAGTGGCGCCCCCACATAATGTAGGCCACAGGACCATTCTATGTAAATTAAACCATATGGTTGAATTACAGTAAATGAATCAAAGACCTCAAAGACTTCTCCTGTGATTGCATCATGAAATGTTTTTTTTTATAACGTGTATTTATTATACATAGATGCATGATATAAACAAAAAAACCAACACATCATGCGCCATATAGCCATAAGATACAATACATAATCATAACAACGCTCACCATGGTTTTTCGACCCTACTTAACCTCGGAGTGTGAATCGTCCTTTGTATTGTAGGGACTGGGGTAATGATAATTGTTATCAAAAGGGGGGGGGGGAACAGGGGGGGGAGCAAAGAAGGGGCGGGGGGGAAGAAAGAGGGAAGTGGAGCTCCGTAGGGAAGGACACATCCGCCTCCAGGAAACCCGAGGCGCACGAAGGCTGTGTATCTGCTAACAAGGCATTTCGGTAGTATAATTGATTGGGCATAGAGAGTGAGGCTCTCTCTCTCGCGTGGGTTTGGTTTTTTATGCCCCCGAAGGAGAACGCTTTATTACATTATATACGCCATTGTGGTTTACCTCTAACCCGGGGATTTCTGTTTGGGCAAGCCCAGGAGCCCACCTTTTAGATATATTGTCCGCCAGTTGTCGTTACTAAGCTCTTCAACGTTTCCATCTGGCAGATAACAAATACGATTCCGAATCTTTGGGATAATTGGATATCGGGCGTTTCCAAATTCTGTCGATCTCGCACGCGCGTATCTAGAGCCAAAATGTCAATTATGTTTATGTTTTGACTTTGATAAGCCCTTTATGGTCTGTTTATAGAAACAGCCAAGGGTCTGGGGAATAGTGAGATCGAAATTCTTCTCGGATCCAATTCCTTGTCTTTCCATATCCGGGGATATCTGCGGGAAAAGCCCACAGCAATAGTAAGCAGGTCAGCTGTTCCTCCACATTGTTTTTGGACACGTGGGGAGGACCCTGGTATAAAATTAATAGTTGAGATTGGGGTGAAGGCTACCATCTCATTATACTTTATATGCGTTCCTCCTATCGTGTCCGTGTTGCATATCGAACTTTTTGGCGCGCTCCCAAATATCAGTATTTTCCCACTCTTCCGTCGTCTAGGTTCCCCCTAGGTCGCTCTCCCATTGATATAGGAATAAGGTGATTGTTGCTTTGAACTGCAGGGCATGATTCCCCTCTCCACATATCGTAGATTGGTCCACTTGTGTCTGTTTTCTCGCCCTACAGAGCTTGTTCAAAATTCGTCAATGGGGTGTATGGGGCAATTTATTATAGAATTGATCTGAGCTGGAGGTATTTATTGAATTCACGTGGGGAATGTCTTTTTCAAGTCCCCGCTGAGGATGGTCACAAGCTATTTAATTTTTTAGTCATAGCCCTCCAGCTTTTGGGTCCTATGCATAGCCTTTTTTGTTTCCCAAATTGAGTGATTATGAACAATAGACCGTGCAAAGCTAGGATTATTTCCCAAATGGGTGACATCAGAGACTTGCTGAGGTGGTGGTTTTTTATCTTGATGCTTCCCAAACATATGGAGTTAGCCATTGAGTGAGCGGTAAATAGTGTTTTTCCTCCTTGCTGTTTGGTAGCCACAATCAAATTGTTAAGCTCTAAGGAAGCAGGGGCGCATGTTCGGCTTACCCATCTTTTTAATTTGGGGTCTGACTGCATGTATGATCTGGCTTAATTGGCCGCTTTAAAAATGACACCAGGCAGGGTACCGTAGGCCCAGCCTTAAAAGGTTTAAGGTCTCTGTCATAGTTAATTTATTTATCTCGTTTTTTACCTCCCCAGATAAAATTGATATTCCCAGACTGAAGTGAGAGTATGTCCTTCAGTTTGAGGGTGGCACAGTATTGTCTGAAGAGGTATAGGATATGGGAGACTGATTCTTTTAACGTTTTGTGACACTTCCAATCCAAAACATCTTCTTGGAAGACCATCTGATTAGGTCTTGTTTAGAGTCAAATCAGTTTGGGATAATTTGCTTTATAGATGCTTTTGCATCTTTGTGAATTGGGACCCCCAAATATTGTATTGAGTTTCTTTTGCCAGTTTAAGAAAAATTGAAATTATTTCAGTAATTCCTCTGTATGTCTCAGGGAGTGTTGAATTCAGAGCCTTTCAGACTTGATTGGTCAATCTTGAACACCTGAAGCCTTGGAGAATTATTCTAGGTTTGGTCGAACAGGTTAGGTATGAATTGAGGGGTTTGGAGATGATTAATAGGATATCTCAGCGTACCAGGCACTTTTTGTATTGGGGAGTAAACGTTTAACCTGAGATATCCGGACTATCCGATTCGTGCCGCGAGGGGTTCAATACTAGGGCAAACGGAGGGAGATAAAGGGCATCCCTGTCTTGGTGCCACTCTGGCATTTAAAATGGGACCGAGGGGTAAGTCCCTATGTACAGACCCTGGTGGATGGGCCTGATATAGTGACATAATCGCTCTACTCACCCGTTCCGAAGCCAAATGCCGCCGAGACGTCTTTTTTTAAGTCTGGCCAGTCTATCCGATCAAACTTTTTCTGCGATCCAGAACTGTATATCCATGCTTGTTGTGTTATTTTTGTTAGCCAATTCCAACAGATCAATAAAATCGTCGGTGTTATCCGGCTGCCTGACGTCCCCTAACAAACCGACCTGAAAATCTGTGGTGTATTCATCTGGGTATGATGAACTAATCCTATGGCAAAATTTAGCATATATATTTGATATCAGTATTAATTAGGATCGATATTGGCCTATAGCTTTTACAGTTTAATGCGGATCCTTGCCAGGTTTTATGTAGTAAGTGTTAATGACGCTCGCACAGCATGTCCTCAGGATAGGGTGCTCCTGCTAAGTAGCATTAACCTTTGGGTAGCACCTCGGGCACGTGACTCAGAAAATTTCATTATAGTAAAGCCCCGAAAGATCCACGCACCGTGCCGGAGCCAGTATGATGGCTTATGCCCTTATGGCTGCGACACTTCTTCCAATTGTGAAGTCAGCGCCCATACTTCCTGTTCTAGCTCTGTCAATCTCTCGTAGTTTTGGCTGGCAAGAAATCTCTCATGGCACTCTGTGTTGTTCTTAATGTGCAACTTTCTTTCTCATTAACTTTGTAAAGGACCATAGAATGAACCGAATTCTTCTACTATTTTTTTAGGGTGGCCGTGGTTTATACCCCTATTTTTCGCGTATAGCTTGGATATATAACTTAATTGCCATCCTTCAGTGCCGGCCAGCATCGTATCCGCCTGTTTGCTTTTTCGTACAAACTTCTTCTTAGACCAACATAAAGAAATTATCTGCCGGAATCAATCACATATTAATTCAATTTTTTGTGTCGTTCCAGTTCCTTTGGTCCTGATCGGGTTCTGGGTTTTTCTTGTTGATTTGATAACAGGGAATGTATTTGGATTGAGCGTCCGAATTTTGGAGTCTCTTATCTTTCCTCCTGGCCGTAGTGGGTGATTAGTATGCCCCCTTACCTTGCTTTGGATGCATCCTCCCTAATACTGTAATGGGACTCCATCAGAACCTGTGTTTATCTCTCAAAAATTGGAGCTATTTCTTGACCATTGATTGTAATCGCATATTTTCAGGTATTTTGAGGAAGATTCATTAAGTTCTCAGTTTGCGCCTGATCGATTGGTCTGAATATGTTTTGCACTAAGCTCAATTGGTGCACTGGCATACTCATGAAAATATCATGGATCTTTGTATGAGTGACCTTAGGAACCAAGTGGCACGAACAAAGAGACCTATCGATTCTGCTGTAATGATTGTTGTGTGTGGGAGTAGAAAGTATGTCCCTAGATGTATGTGGAGTTCCTCCCAATATCAACTAGTTGATTGCCTTTCAGCACTGCGTAGGGGGCTCCTCGTTCGTTTTATTATCCAAAGTCTCCCCCTCCTGATCTGTCCTAGGGCAGACTGTAACGTAATTCTGAAATAATCCAGCTATTTATGAATACCCCTTGGCTACTGTGTAAGCAAGCGGGAAAGATCTGTTCAAAGAACGATGCCTCTTGAAACACGAGGGTTGCACTTACCAGGGTCTAATGTGATCGGCTTGCTCATGATTGTTCCAGTTATATGATGAAGCGACCTTCCGCTTCTTTTTTTTGATTGTCTGGGCCACGAAAGGATGGTATTATAATAAAATTGTTCTCCCTCTTTTTGCTGATGCTTGAAGCCATGTAGAATGGGAAAACCCTTGTTCTAGAGAACCGTAAGGGAGTTATTCTTACTGAAGTGGTCCCTGCAAGACTTACACCTCCGCCTTTTTTCTCCTTATATCCGTAAGCAAGCTTTCTTTTGATTTTCGGCTATTAAAGCCCTTCCGTTATTCGAATTATGTTAACCGCCATATCTTATGGTACAGGGATGATGTATGGGTGATCTGTATACTACACTTGTGCTAATTCTCGTGTGTGTCTTGTCGAATGTGTCCATACTGTCACCACCCCACGATGACCCGCCGGAGACATGCCAATCCTGGGGAGGTGGGGGTGAGGGAGAGGGCGCGGGGTAGTAGACAATACAGGGAATAACGAAGGATTAGACGAGATGGTAAAACGAAAAAGGAGAGAGAAGAAAACATAAAAAATAACAAGTGAGAACAAAATGCAAGAGCACATCTCGGGGGGCCCCCGAAGAGTAGCTCCTGGCCGCAGATGGTGGTCGTGCTGGCTCCCCATAAATGATGGAGCCAATCCTCAAAACATGGAGTCGACCACACCTGGGTCTGAAACGGGCGGCCCTTAAATCTGGGGACCGCAAAGGGGGTGGCCAACATGTGCGAAGGAGAGTGTACTCCCCCGCGATCACCAATTCATAAACATATTGTGTAAACTTTGGTAACTGTTGACTAACCATGTCAATGAACATTAATATATAACATTTATTTGTGTAAAATCGGTAGAAACGCCCAAAACATTAACAAAAACATATACAAAACTATTAATGTCGCCTCATATCCTCCCTGTCCTTGCACTCCTTATTTCCAAATGTCCTTCCTTAGGGGATAGCAAGCAATGTTACTCATTGGAATATGCCACATATTGCACGTTCAGCCTATATGTTTAATTCTATCCTGCAATCTAACATGTAACTAATAAATAACTATGCCATTGGTCCACTTGAAAAAAAGACCATCAACGGTCGAAACGTTGTGTTGGCTCATAATGGTTTTGGATTGCTAAATCCGTTGTGCCCTCTGTTCCTTTTTCTTTCTTCTATTCTTGGTATCATACAATTTCGTTGACTATAAAGTTATCACCTTAGCATACCTCCAACGAACCTATATCTACAATGTTTATAACTTAATTTTAACTTCTCTTTCTATGCCTAACAACTTATTTGTTCCACTCGACATCCTTATACTGTCTTTAATTACATTACCCTATATATGGTATGACTAAATCACTATATGTACCTCATATAGAGTCCAAAATCCTATTACGGACTCAATATTAATATTATGCATAAACTCTAATAATAACTTACTGGTTATATACTAATATATATATATATGTTGGTACATAAATTATATGAGGGACATGTTTAGATGCTTTAGTGACTTGGGGCTATTTAATAAAGGGGTGTTCTTTTTTTGGCTGAAGGAGATATGGGGGACACACTAAGGACCTATGCTATGGCGTTAACAGTTGGAGGTCTTGAGTAAGTTGGAGAAGAGATGTTGCTGTCCCATCCTCTCCTCCACTCTCGTTCTTCCTGGCAGTAGCTGAAGCCGTCTGTCCCTCTGTGTGAGGACAGGCCTCTTCTGATCGTCACTGAGGGCGCCGTGAGACTCTCGCGAGACAGCGGCTCCAGCATGAGTCACGTCTCAAGCGCGCCTAAGCCCATTACTCTCCCCTCGAGACCGTTGGACCCTCCGCAAGATGCTGCCGCCGAAGTCGGTGGTAGTCTGCCCTCCGTCCAAATCCCCCTCTTAACCTCTCAAGCCGCCCGATGCTCCCAGGTAAGTCTGTGCGTGCTTCGGGAGACTCCGGAACACTTCATTGGGTAATTTTTCAAAGGTTGAAGTCAGTTTGAAGTCATTGTCAAAGATGGGTTCTTGGGGGATTTTGTGTTTAAATTTTATTGGGATTTTGAATGTTTCAGGGCACACGCCTCTTTGGTTTGGCGTGTGTGCGGGTCAATATCCTGCTTGGCTCCAGACGGGGCGCGGTGGTCGCCGGCTCCTGTGGATGGGCGGTGGGGCATTGGTAAGGACTTGTAATACCCAGCCCAGTTAAGGAATCCCTCTCCATCTTGAATCCTTCTAGGTGATGTGCACGCCATTTGTTTAAAATTGGACATGAGGCGCAAGGGAATAACCACCTATTTTGGTGTTGCCTCTCCCGCATTGCTTTTGTTATAGGGGGGCGAATGCCTTACGTTTGGCTAGGGTGGCAGGGGCTAAGTCCTGATATATTTGGAGTTTTGACCCTTCAAATTCTAGGTGAGCTGTCTTCCCCTGGCAATCTGCAGACCGCTTCTTTTGGGGTTACGGAGTGTGGAAGCGTGCCACTGTCGGGTTCTCTTGGGGGGGGTCTCCCTTTGTTGGGTTTATGCTGCGTAGAGCTCTATGGCACCGGTCCAGCCGGATTTCGGCTCCAGTTGTGTCTGGGAAGGATAACTCCAGCCACTTTAGTGAAGTCCTCCGGTACCATTATGGTTTCAGGTACCGCCCCGCCCCCCCTCAGCCTTATTACACAAGACAAGCATACAGCGCCTGTCACGTTTTTTCTGGTCGTCTTCCACCTGTCCTCCAGCATCTGAGTTTTTATCCTCATTGTGGAGATTTGTTCAATTGTTTGGTTGCGTGACTGCTGTGGCTGTATCACTGCTTGCTGGCTCCATGAATCTGTTCTTTCCCTAGCCTGCGCATCTACCTCCTCTTTAAAAAGCCCTAGTTCGGTTTTAAAAGAATTTCTTGCAGTCTGGGCACCGAATTCTTTTAAGTCCTTACTACGGACCATTTCCTCATCTCGATCCAGTCTTCAAGGGAGGGTCGGCTGTCAGGGGTCCATATGGTTGCTGCGCGGGAAGCTCCGGTTTCTCTCCCGGTGGGGTTACCGCCCTTTCGTTTGAATATGTGGATACTGGCTGGCTTTTCGCCGGTGCTAGCTTTGTCCTGCCCGCCATCCTCGGAGGTTTTATGTCCCGATCAGTAATGTTTATAGTCGTATCTCAATTGGTTTTTAATTGCTTTATTTAGCATTAAGGTGCCAGGGGGAGCAGATGCTCAGTAGTCGGGCTCCTATCTCCTCACCATCCGTCATATGGTGCGCCCATTAATGTTTTTTTTCAGATGCAAGTACTTACACCTGAGCATTTCCACCTTTAAAGTTCCCAACAGCGTTTAGTATGAAAACCACTTTTTTTCAACACAAGGTTTCTCGTTGATGGTTAATATACTAGGGGACAAGAATGTTTTTTCAGGTTTTTTTCGCTCTCCTTGTATGTATGTATGTATGTATGTATATATGTATATATATACGTGTCCCCCTGTGTTTGTATGTATATCTGTGTGTGTGTGTGTGTGTGTGTGTGTACCATTACATTTTAAGTTATGGGTGAAAAGACAACAAAAAAACTCCACCGTTAGCATATAGCAATTAAAAAGATCACTTGAGCACATTCACATGTCTTAGACAGGTCTGCACCCTGCCTTTCACCATTATCCCCAGCATACAGTGCTCCCACTGCAGCAAGGGATTCTGGGAAATGACATGCAAATGAGCTCAGTCTCACCTTTTGCCTGAATTCCATTTTTACATGGAACCCTTGTAAGCTAATGCTCGCTGTTAACACAGCTTTTAGGCACAGCATGAGATTATATGCGAAGCCAGAGAAACCACTCGCAGACATGTTTCGACCTTGATGGGTCTCATCAGTGTGAGATTGGTTGTACTGCTGTGTTAACAGCGAGCATTCGCTTACAAGGGTTCCATGTAAAAATGGAATTCAGGCAAAAGGTGACACGGTGTGCTTATTTGCATGTCATTTCCCAGAATCCCTTGCTGCAGTGGGAGCACTGTGTGCTGGGTGATAATGGTTGAAAGGCAGGGTTGCAGATCTGTCTAAAACATGTGAATGTGCTCACAAGGGATATTCTTTATTATATATATATATATATATGTGTGTGTGTGTATACTATATAGACTTACATAAACAGAAATTCACGTACCATTCTATCTGTATATATATATTATATTTTCACAGATTATGTGTGTATATATATATATATATATATATATATATATATATATTTACAGTGTTCGACAAACCTATACATTTGCTCGCCCCGGGCGAGTGGATTTAACATCGTGGCGAGTGCCTATTGGCCCAGGCAGCACACGTTTGGTACTAGGTGGCGAGTAGATTTTTTTGTTGGGCAAGTAGATTTTTTGGTGATTAGTCAACCACTGTATTTTTATATATATATATATATACATGTAGAGGTATCAGTACCGTGTTAGCCGAGCTTCAATAATCAAAAATGAATAGACGATACCGTTCTGTGGCTAACGAAATGCATTTATTTGTGCGAGCCTTCGAGATACACTGATCTCTTCTTCCGGCGATGTTACAATGAATAAAGCAAGCAAAGGGTTTACTTAAAAATAGTGCATCTTCGAATGTTATCTGTGTATATCCCCCCCCCCCCCCCCCCTGTGTAGATGCAATTTATGGCTAGAGGTGTTAAATGGTCCCTGAATGTTAGTGATGTGCTTGTGTGTGTGTGTGTGTGTATAAATGAATGAAGAGCCCACAGTGTATACAGCGCTTTACAAAAGGTGTGTGTGGAGTGGGAGTGTATATCAATGGTGTGGGTAGGTGTGGAAATGTGAGACAGTGTTGCAATCTGGAGTCCCGGAGATCAGTCCTTCCTCGTGTGACTGGTAGAACCCTTTAGGGTAACCTCCTCCTATTTTGACCGGAGTGAGAATAACGCTATGTGTACCCTCCAGAGCATAGCATTCGCGCCTTACTAGAGGATATAAAGATTCTTGTAACCAGAGTCCTTACCGGAGAATGCGGTCCGTGTGCCTTCTACAGATCAGTTCTGAGTGGTGAGCCGCTCGTTCACGCCTCAGTGATACGCTGGAGTTGAACAGGCTGCCATGATCAAACTCGGCTGCCTGCAGAGGTAGAAGGGAGCCTCTGGCAGAATCACTGGGTAACATTGTCCACATGGATCATTCCACATGCAGTTGACTCATTCAGTCTTGTGTGCCCTCCGCGAATGGGTTTCACCGGGGGTTGTTCACCATGGTCAATTCCCCCCCTACATCGTGGGACAGCG
Organism: Ascaphus truei; assembly: GCA_036426205.1. Lineage (NCBI taxonomy): Eukaryota > Metazoa > Chordata > Amphibia > Anura > Ascaphidae > Ascaphus > Ascaphus truei. Next base: position 5,657 of record WSYH01009018.1, on the reverse strand, counting down.
TCTGTATCTCCCGCCAAACAAAAGCGTGGTGGATAGGGATCCACCTATTATTTTCCGTCTCTGTTCATTACACGTACTTACTAAAAAGAGAGAGCCTGTTGCCTAAAATGTTTAGCCTTTTTCAGAAATAGGAATATAGATGGATTTATAGTATTCATCTATAAAATTATTGCTGGCTTATAATAATATAATTATATGGCAAACTATTATTTAGGGAGATGAATGTGTAGATATGGGTTCCAATAGGAAACACATGCACACCCTGGTTTATGAGAGTTATGGCACGATAGAGATTCCAATCAATTATATAAACATGTTTATTAGACCAACAACAGAATATAACAATTTACACGGTAATACTACATATACTTCCTTATAAGGTTTGTACTTATTACAGGCCTAACAAAACAATACAATACAGTTCATCCTAACTAACAATACATTGCTATAAAACACAGATATATACAGATCTACAAGTGCACAAGAATTATGATCATATTTACCTTCACTGAGCTCTCTTCTCCTTCTCTCCTCCTGTACTTCTAAGGCTAAGGCCCCGCTCCCTCAGTCAGCGCGCCCGCACTGCAGACAGGCGGGGCGCTGACAGACACAGACCGCGATATACGGTCTGTAGGGAGCCGGGAGCCGGAGAGGGAGGGGCGCGGGAGTGGGAGGGAGGGGCGCGGGAGTGGGAGGGAGGGGGGCGGGAGTGGGAGGGAGGGGGGCGGGAGTGGGAGGGAGGGGCGCGGGAGGGAGGGGGGCGGGCTCCGATCATGGTGCCGTCCACCCCCCCACACACATACATACATATACACACACACTTTAATAACACGCAGCTCCTTCCCTGCTCCCCGCCCAAGGCGCCTCCCACCTAGCTCCTTCCCTCCCCTCCTCCCCATTGGCTGACTCGCGTACCACGTGACGCGTCAACGCCGAAATCCACAAGATTCTTGCAGCATCGGCCGGCTGACGCGTCACAGAACGTAGTCAGCCCTCTCGGAAGGAGGCAGCGGGGGCAGGGACCACTCGGACAAGGGTCTGGTGGTTTGCGGCCGCGCGCCCCACCGGCCACAGCGGGTTCGCAGCCTTACTAACTAACTGACAATCTTTCTAGTTTAAATGTGTTTTCTAAACCCATAGCTCATCATGTAGGAGGTTTTGATTTGGTTGAGGAAGTATGTTCAAAACTAAATTGTGTGTGTGTTGCTTTGAAGGTGGTGGGAAAAACCTAGAAATATCAGATCTATCAATAAATGTTCGGACAGGTCAACATACTGATTGGAATATAGCAGCTGCGTCTGCCTGTGGGTTTAGATGTTAATTCAGGAAATACAGTTTTTGTTTTCAAGTCCCTGATAGTCAACAAGAGAAGATTTGTTATCAGGGTGTGAAGTACATAAACCTTTTGTTTGTCAATATCTCTTCTGGGATGTTTATCCAGGTGAAGATAGTGTATCTACTTCAAAAGACACAGAAAAAGAGGGGAGTAAGGGAGTGATCAACTAAACCATACTAAATGTGTAGAAAATTTGTAATAGTAATAAATTCAACTGATAATGAAAGGTAGGTGCAACTGTGAACTGCAGTGAATCAGAAAAAGTGAGGGGTACAATGGTTTGTACACCAAAAGAAATTCACTCAAATGCACACTACCCAAAATTTAAAATTTAACCTTTAATAGTTAGTACTTAAAACATATATTACCAATTTGAAAATGTGATAACGTTTAAAAATAAATTAAATAAAATAACTAGTGCAAATAGTCTCTAATGTTTAAATGTTCCAGTATATTGTTGAAACTGGAAAATAAGAGACTGCTAGGGTGCACACAGCCGGAGTGAGCAAACAAGGCCACTACTTCATTGATGAGCCTAATAGATAATACGCACAATGAGGGCTATTAATATGGACTCCTGATCAGGACTTAGACTAATGCAGCAAGTCCCGCCTGGCCACTGCCCTAATTTTTATATATATGGCTAATCTAATGAACGGCTGACAGATACTGTATTAAAACAACCCCATGAAGGGGACTGACATCATCAACACGCGTCCAAGGTGCGTTTCCCTCCTACTACGGAGCTTCCTCAGGGACAAAATTTAATTTATTTTTAAACGTTATCACATTTTCAAATTGGTAATATATGTTTTAAGTACTAACTATTAAAGGTTAAATTTTAAATTTTGGGTAGTGTGCATTTGAGTGAATTTCTTTTGGTGTACAAACCACTGTACCCCTCACTTCTACTTCAAAAGACAGTTTATGATTCTTGTAAACAAAAGCATTCCTGTAATGTAAGCAATTCTCTTGGGTAACAGAGCCCTATACTAAACGATTCAGTCTAGATACTGCCACGTTTGTACCAGTACGTCATATATAAAATTATTGGTATGGGGTGATTGGAGACCTTGCTAGTCCCTTAGGAGCAGTTAAAAGTCAAAAGGTTAAGGACCCCCCAGGTTACACCTTTCGTGGGGTGCATATAGACACCGCTATTTAATCATTGTAATATTTTGCAATATTTATATTTTTAATATTGTGTTGTTTGCATGTTGTGTTTCCATTATATATATATATAATGGCACTGAGTGCTCATTTGCATGTCATTTCCCAGAATCCCTTGCTGCAGTGGAAGCGCTGTATGCTGGGTGACAATGGGGAAAGACAGGGTTGCAGACCTGTCTAAGACATGCAAATGAACATACAGTAATATTTACAGTTGCTATATATATATATAAATATATATATATATATATATATATATATATTATAGTATATATATATAGTTATTTATATTATAGTATATATATATATATATATATATATATATATATATATATTACAACAAGACAAACTGCCTGCAACAGACTAAGCAAATAATGAGTACTTAAATTAGTAATATAATAACCACTAACGGTGCTAGGGACTAGAAGTAATATAACAATGAAAAGAAAAAGAAAAGCGTCCCAACTCAGCACTCAAGTATACTCAGAACAAATATCAAAGAAAATTATGATTTATTGAACAGCACAAATAATCAAACATAAAATACAAAAAATATTAAAACAAACCCTGACATCCTCCTGTGATAGAATATGTATCAGACAGGGGAAATCCCCTATGAAGATACTGATAGACCCCTAATACCCAAGGCAAGGGGAAAAAAGCCTATAAGCACAAAATATATGTAGAACAAGGGGTTAACAATAACCCCTTGAACCTACAAGGCCGGCCTCACCCCTAGTAAATATAAAACCACACAGCAAGCATAGATAACACATGCACCAAATAGCCTAATACATGCTGATGTCAAATACATATATTATATACATACACCATAAATGCAGTTGGTATAATCAAGGCAAACCAGGCACAGTACCAAAAAGAGACTGTTAGTATGGGATCAACAATGGTTAACAGTTCACATTAGTTACCATAGTCCATGAGACCATCCAAGACACACTGTGATAGTAAAATGTCCAAAGGGTAAAGATCTTCCAATTGAGGGGTCCATCCGCAGGGGAGTCAGGGCGTTTGTTTTTCCCTGACTCCCCTGGAAAAGTCTCTGGTTATAAAGTCTCTGGTTCCCACCCACTCAGTGATGCTCTTTGTGCAGTCCGCATGCTGCTCGCGGGGGAATTTGTGACTCCTCGCGGCACGCATTCACCCGCTACTGCTTGTAAAAAGCCGGGTGAAATGCGTGGGGGGGGTGGTCCCACACGGGAGCCGCGAGGGGGACAAGAAGCAACCGAAGACTTCATCTGTAGGAACCCTTTGATAACACTAAGAGAGACGCTGTAACTTTTAAAATTGGTCTCAAGCTGGTTGTTACCTACTTAACACTTGGGGTATAAAAGATCGCGTCATATCCCAGCATTTATACCTTTGAGAAATTCGTATAAACGCTACAAAATGTGTTGGGTCTTTGCTTGGATACTAATAAGCTACAAGCGCAAATTGTTTGGCGTGGAAGTTCAAAGGAACAGATCTCCGGAGAGTTTTCTGCTAAAGCTGGATTCTTCAAGACTGCAGCAAAACACCATCTGAAGATGCCTCTCTCTCATCCGGGACGCCTGAAGATGCCTCTCTCATCCGGGACGCCTGAAGATGCCTCTCTCACCGGGACGACCTTTGCTGAACGTTTGCACTCTCTGAATCCGGGATGGCCTTAGGAAGATGCCTCTCTATCCGGACGCCTGAAGATGCCTCTCTTCATCCGGGACGCCTGCTGAAGATGCTTCTCTCTCATCCGGGACGCTGAAGATGCTTCTCTCTCATCCGGGACGCCTGAAAGATGCTTCTCTCATCCGGGACGCCTGAAGATGCTTCTTCTCATCCGGGACGCGCTCTGAAGACCTTCTCTCTCATCCGGAACGCTGAAGACGCCTCTCTCTCATCCGGGACGCTGAAGAAGACGCCTCTCATCCGGGACGCCTGAAGACGCCTCTCTCTCGTCGGGATGCTGTGAAGACGCCCTCTCTTCGTCACGGGACGCTCTCGCTGAAGATCGCCTCTCTCTCTCGTCCGGGGAAAGACCATGAAGACGCCCTCTACTCTCGTCCGGGACGCCCGAAGACGCCTCTCTCTCGTCCGGGACGCCCGAAGACGCCTCTCTCTCGTCCGGGACGCCCGAAGACGCCTCTCTCGTCCGGGACGCCCGAAGACGCCTCTCTCTCGTCCGGGACGCCCGAAGACGCCTCTCTCGTCCGGGACGCCCGAAGACGCCTCTCTCTCGTCCGGGACGCCTGAAGCTTCCACTCAGAGGCACACATGGTTTTGTGTCGGAGGAGAGAGGCAGCAAAGCCTCGGGACCCTCTTAATATCGGATTCCCTAATCACATATAACCATAATTTGGGGACACCACCCCTGTCTGTGACGTCTCCACAGAGGTTTAATACCACACTTTCATTGTTTGCTTCGGTTATTCTTTGGTATATGCCTACAGCGTTAGAAATTTATTCAGTAGAGGTACGGAGTAAATTTTGGTTACAGCAAAGAAACTATCTATCATGCAGCTGGATTCCGCTTACAGGACTTCGAGTGGTAACGTAACCACCTGAACTTTCAGAACATTTTCAATATTGTTGAGTCTTTTTAATCTTGATTCGGTTGTAATCACTTTATATTAAATTGACAGTGCTACTGAGCATGTGCTTCTTTTTTTGCATTTATTAATATAATATATACATTTACATATGTGTGTGTTTATGTGTGTATATATATATATATATATATATATATATATATATATGTATATACATAGATATGTATATATGTATGTACATACACACACACACACAGACACAAGCACACACACATACATCTAAATATTGCAAGGGAGTTCGTTGTGAGGGAAGGAGACCTGTTTGTAATAGGTTACGATAAGCATGATGGTTATGCTTTTCTTTCACTGCGGGGTGACACATACATTCCTCTTTCTCTCCCCATGTGTAGAATGCTATTAACGGGACGGACAAGAATCATATTATCACGGAGGTCACCTCCAGGTCAAACTCTTCCAGAAGTATCGGAGACTCACAGCCCCATTCTTGGAGCATCTAACGAAGTCACTGATGATGATTAAGGACCAGAATCAGATGACCGAGGAGATCTTGAATCACACCCTGGAGATCATCTTCCTGCTGACTGGAGAGG
>WSYH01009017.1:0-27202 GCA_036426205.1 Ascaphus truei | reverse complement strand
TTATAGGATAAGGGGTTACGGGTTATAGGATAAGGGGTTACGGGTTATAGGATAAGGGGTTACGGGTTATAGGATAAGGGGTTACGGTTTTTGGGATAAGGGGTTACGGTTTAGGGTTTTTTAGGGTAAGGTTACAATTTGGAGTTTTCATTACCTGAAGTGGCCAAATGTCCTTGTGGTGAAACGGCCGCATCTAATTGTCCTACACGCATACCACGTATATTGAGATCTGGGTGTCTGTGCAGCGTGGCAGCGTGTGGGAACACCATATATTAGGATCTGGGGTGTCTGCGCACCGTGGCAGCGGGTGGGAACACCGTATATTAGGATCTGGGGTGTCTGTGCACCGTGGCAGCGTGTGGGAACACCGTATATTAGGATCTGTGGCGTCTGCGCAGCGTGGCAGCGTGTGGGAACACCGTATATTAGGATCTGGGGTGTCTGCGTGGCAGCGTGGCAGCGTGTGGGAAAACCGTATATTAAGATCTGGGGTGTCTGCGTGGCAGCGTGGCAGCGTGTGGGAACACCGTATATTAGGATCTGGGGTGTCTGCGCACCGTGGCAGCGGGTGGGAACACCGTATATTAGGATCTGGGGTGTCTGCGCACCGTGGCAGCGGGTGGGAACACCATATATTAGGATCTGTGGCGTCTGCGCAGCGTGGCAGTGTGTGGGAACACCATATATTGGGATCTGTGGCGTCTGCGCAGCGTGGCAGTGTGTGGGAAAACCGTATATTAAGATCTGGGGTGTCTGCGTGGCAGCGTGGCAGCGGGTGGGAAAACCGTATATTAAGATCTGGGGTGTCTGCGTGGCAGCGTGGCAGCGTGGCAGCGTGGCAGCGTGGCAGCGTGGCAGCGGGTGGGAACACCACAGATTCTTCACGTTGACTTTCTCAGGGATTTGAGTTTTCAGCCACCGGCGGCTTCCTGTGACATTATTCCACACACGTGTACCGGAGGCGGGATTTATACCTGCGGGGTCAGGAAACATTTATTTAGGGGTTTACTTTCCCTGCCTCTGTCTCATTAAAATATACTGCAATACTTCTCCACTTGGACAGATAGTCTATTGATTATAGATTAGCATTTAAAGCATACTACCTCTGCTGCTTTCTTCTTCTTTTCCAACTCCTAGAACGAGACATTTCAGGATTTTGTGCTTATTTTTGTTTAAATCGGGATAATATTTTTTCTGGGTATTTTAATTTCATTTTTACAAACAATGTGTGTATCAGTATTCATTATAAACAGACTCGGACATCGGGGTTGTTTCCTGCGTTCCCCAGTCCGTGGTGTGTTCCTGTGTCCGTGCCTGGTTCAACAGTTGTGGTGTGTCCTGGGTCCGTGCCTGCGTTACCAGTCCGTGGTTGTGGTAGTGTCGGGCCTGCGTTCCCAGTCCGTGGTGGTTGTGTTCTCTGTGTACGTGCCTCCGTTCCACAGTACCTTGGTGTGGGTCGGGTCCGTGACTGCGTTTAACCGTCCGTGTGGGGGTGTTGTGGGCCGTGTCCTGTGCCCCTGGTTCCCAGTCTTGGTTGTTTCTCTGTCCGTACCTCCCCAGTTGTGGTGGTTTGTGTGTCGGGTCGTGCCTATTGCGTTCCAGTCCGTGGTTGTGGTCCTGGGTCAGTGCCTGCGTCCCAAGTCCGTGGTTTTGTGTTTACCTGTGTCCGTGCTGCGTTCAGTACGTGGGGTGTTTCTGTGTCAGTGCATGCGTTTACCCAGTTCAGTGGTGTTTGTTTTCGTGCAGCGTACAAGCCGTGGTGTGTTATGTGTCAGGCCTGGTCCCAAAGTCGGGGGTGTTCTGGTCCGTGCCTGCGTCCCCAGTCCGTGGTGTGTTTCTGTGTACGTGCATGCGTTCACCAGTAAGTGGGGCGTGTTTCATGTGTCCGTGGCTGGTTCCCCAGTCGTGGTTTGGTTCCGGTCAGTGCCTGCGTCCCAGTATGGGTGTTCGTGTAAGTGCCTGAGTTACCCAGTCCGTGGTGTTCGTGCCGTGCCGTTCCCAGTACTTGGTGGTGTCGTGTCCGTGCTGCGTCCCCAGTACGTGGTGGTTCTGTGTCTTGACTGCGTCCCAGGTGGTGTGTTCGTGGTCCGTGACGTTCCCAGTTGTGGTGTGTTTCGGTGTTGTAGTGCCTGCTTCCCCAGTCCGGGGTTGTGGTGTGGTCGGTGCGGCGCCATCCCCCATCCCCCCCCATTTCCACCTCCCGTCGGTGTGCCCAGTCCGACAGTACAATTCCGTGGTCGAGAGGCCTCCCCGTCTGTGGGACGCAGCTCTGTGGTGTGTTGGTTCGGTGTGTCCGTGCAGCGTTCCCCAGTCCGTGGTGTTGTTTTGTTTCGGTTCCCTGGCCGCGTCAGTCTGTGGTGGTTTCGTTTTTTTGTCCGGTGCGAGTTCCCCAGTCTGGTTTGGTTTCCTGTGTCGTGCCTGCGTTCCCAGTCCTGTGGTTGTTGGTTCTGTGTGTTTTTAAGTGCTGCCTCCCCCTCAGTCGTGGGGTGTTATGGAGTCCGTGCCGCGTCCCAGCCGTGGTGTGCGTAGTTGTACGTGCCTGAGTTTCCAAGCCGTTGTGGTGTTTGTCCTGTTTTGGTCTGTGCTGCGTTCCCCCAGTCGTGGGTGTGTCTTCTGGTCCGCCTGTTGTCCCCAGTCAGTGGGTGGTCTGTGCAGGTGCCACAGTCCGTGTTTGGTTCATGTGTCGGCTCTGCGTGCCCCCCAAGTCCGTGGTTTGTTTGTGTCTGTGTCCGTGCCTGCTGTTCCCAGTCCGTTGGTGTGTTCTGGTCGTGCCTGCTGTTTACCAGACGGGGGTCCTGGGTCCGTGCTGCGTCCCAAGTCTGTGGGGGTTTTCTGTGTCCGTGGCTGCGTCCCAGGCCGTGGGGTCCGTGTCCGTGTTCTTGCAGTTTCCCCAGTCCGTGTGGTGGTCTGTGTCCGTGCCTGCGGCCCCCAGTCCGTGGTGTGTTCCTGTGTCCGGGGGTCCCCCAGTCAGGGTGCGTCCCCGTACAGTTTTTGTGTTTTTTGTGTGTTTGTGTCCGGCCTGGTGCCGGCCGTGGGTGGTCCTGGTCGTGCTGCGTTCCCCAGTCCGTGGTGTGTTTCTGTGTCCGTGCCTGCGTACCCCAGTCCGTGGTGTGTTTCTGTGTCCGTGCCTGTGTTCCCCAGTCCGTGGTGTGTTTCTGTGTCCGTGCCTGCGTACCCCAGTCCATGGTGTGTTTCTGTGTCCGTGCCTGCGTTCCCCTGTCCATGGTGTGTTTCTGTGTCCGTGGCTGCGTTGCCTCTGTAGCTGGTAGCGGCGTTTCTAGGTTAAGGCTGAATATCTGCGCCCCTTTTTATAACCGCCATAGCATGCCCACTTCGGAACTGCTGCTGTCTGCCCTGAGTTAGTTGGGAGCCTAAAAATCAGGGGCCCCCAACTCCAGTTCTCATGGGCCACCAACAGGTCAGGTTTTCAGGATATCCCTGCTTCAGCATACGTGGCTCAATCAGTCCCAGCTTCAGCATACGTGGTTCAATCAGTCCCAGTACAGCACAGGTCTGTCAATCAGAGGCTCAGTCTTTGACAGAGCCACCTGTGCTGAAGCTGGGATATCCTGAAAACCTGACCTGTTGCGTGGTCTTGAGGTATTGGAATGGGTGTCTCATGCAGAGACTGCAGGTATTAGAATGGGTGTCTCATGCAGAGACTGCAGGTGTTAGAATGGGTGTCTCATGCAGAGACTGCAGGTGTTAGAATGGGTGTCTCATGCAGAGACTGCAGATATTAGAATGGGTGTTTCATGCAGAGACTGCAGGTGTTAGAATGGGTGTCTCATGCAGAGACTGCAGGTGTTAGAATGGGTGTTCCCTCATGGCAAGACTGCGGTATTAGAATGGTTGTCTCCATTCAGAGACTGCAATATATTAGAATGGGTGTCCTCATGCAGAGACTGCGGTGTTAGAATGGGTTGTCTCATTCAGAGACTGCAGGGTGTTATAATGGGTTTCTCAGGCATAGACTGCAGGTGTGGAGATGGGTGTCTCATGCAGAACTGCAGGTGTAGCATGGGTTGTCCTCCTGCAGAGTACCTGCAGGTGTTGGAATGGGTGTCTCATGCAGAACGCAGATAGTAGAATGGGTGTTTCATGCAGAGACTGCAGGTGTTAGAATGGGTGTCTCATGGCAGAGACTGCAGGTGTTAGAATGGGGTCTCATGGCAGAGACTTGCGAGGTGTGGAATGTGTGTCCATTTAGAGCTGCAGGTGTTGTAGAATGGAGTGTCCTCATGCAGAACGTCAGGTGGTTAGAAGGTGTCTCATGCATAGACTGCAGGTGTTAGAATGGGTGTTCATGCAGAGACTTCAGGTGTTAGAATGGGTGTCTTCATGCAGAGACTGACAGGTGTTAGAATGGTGTCGCATGGCAGAGACCTGCAGGTATTAGAATGGTTGTCCTCATGCAGCGCTGCAGGTGTTAGAATGGGTGTCTCATGCAGAGACTGCAGGTGTTAAGAATGGGTGTCTCATGCATAACTGCAGGTGTATAGAATGGGTGTCTCATGCAGAGACTGCAGAGATTAGAATGGGTGTCTCATGCAGAGACTTGCAGGTGTTAGAATTGGTGTCTCATGCAGAGACTGCAGGTGTTAGGAATGGGTGTCTCATGCAGAGGGACTGCATGTGTTAGAATGGGTGTCTCATGCAGAACTGCAGATATTAGAATGGGTGTTTTCAATGGCAGAGACTGCAGGTGTTAGAATGGGTTTCTCATGCAGAGACTGCAGGTGTTAGAAATGGGTGTCTCATGCAGAGACTGCAGTGTTGGAATGGGTTTCTCATGCAGAACTGCAGGTGTAGATGGGTGTCTCATGCAAGAGACGGCAGGTTGTTTAGAATGGGTTGTCCTCATGCAAGAGACTGCAGGTGTTATATGTGTGTCTCATGCAGAGACTGCGGTGTTAGAATGGGTGTCTCATGCGAGACTGGCAGGTGTAAGAATGAGTGTCCTCATGCAGACTGCAGAGTGTTAGAATGTGTGTCTCCATGCGAGACTGCAGGTGTTTAGAATGGGTGTCTGCATGAGACACTGCCGGTGTTAGAATGGTGTCTCCTGCAAATACTGCCGGTGTTTAGAATGGATGTTCATGCGAGACTGCAGGTGTTAAATGGTGTCTCAGGCCGAGACTGCCTGTGTTGAATGTTGGTGTCTCATGCAGAGACTGCAGGTGTTGGAATGGGTGTCTCATGCAGAGACTGCAGGTGTTAAATGGTGTCTCATGCAGAGGACTGCAGGTGTAGAATGGGTGTCTCCTCATGCCGAGACTGCAGGTGGTTTGAATGGGTGTCTCGTGCGAGACTGCAGTTTAGAGAATGGGTTCCGTGCAGAGACTGCAGGTCATTTTAGAAGGGTGGCTCATGCGAGACTGCAGGGTGTTATAGGGTGTCTCCATGCAGAGACTGCATGTGTTAAATGGGTTCTTCATGCAGAGCTGCAGGTGTTAGAATGGGTGTTTCATACAGAGGACTGCAGGTATTAAATGGGTGTCTCATGCAGAGAACTTGCGGGTGCTGTAGAATGTGTCCTCATTCAGAGACTTTGTCAGTATTAGAATGGGTGGGTCTCATACAAAGACTGTCAGGTGTTAGAATGGAATGTCTCAGCAGGAGACTGCAGGTGTTGGAATGGTTGATCTCATGCCGAGACTGCAGGTGTTAGAATGGGTGTCCCTCAGTGCAGAGACTGCAGGTGTTATAATGGTTGTCTCATGCAGAGACTGCAGTTGTTAGAATGGGTGTCTCATGCAGAGACTGCAAGTGTTAAGATGGGTGCTCGCAGAGAACTGCAGGTGTTGGAATGGGTGGCTCGTGCATCTTGCAGGTGTTAGAATGGTTCTCGTGCAGAGACTGCAGGTATTAGCATGGGTGTCTCATGCAGAGACTGCAGGTGTTAGAATGGGTGTCTCATGCAGAGACTGGCGGTGTTAGAATGGGTGTCTATGGCAGAGACTGCAGTGTTAGAATGGGGTGTCTCATGCAGAGACTGCAGTTTGTTAGAATCGGGTTTCTCGTGCAGAGACTGCAAAGTGTTAGAATGGGTGTTCTCGTGCAGATACCTGGCAGGGTGTTGAATGGGTGTCTCATGCAGAGATAGACTGCAGGTGTTAGAATGGGTGGTCTCATGCAGAGACTGCAGGTGTTATAATGGTTCTCATGCAAGAGAGCAGGGTTAGAATGGGTGTCTCATGCCCGAGACGCAGGTGTGAGATTGGTGTCCTCATAGCCAGAGACTGGCAGGTGTTCGAATGGGTGTCTCATGCATAGACGCATGTGTTAGAATGGGTGTCTCATGCCAGGACTGCAGGTTTGGAAATGGGTGTCTCATACAAAGACTGCAGGTGTTAGAATGGGTTGTCTCATGGCAGAGACATGCTTTGTTAGAATGGGTGTCTCAATGCAGGAGAACTGCATGTGTTAGAATTGGTGCTCATTCAGAGACTGCAGGTATTAGAATGGGGTCTCATGTGCAGAGCTGCAGGTATTGAATGGTTGTCTCATGCAGAGACTGCAGTTGTTCAGAATGTGTGTATCAGTGCAGGACTGCCAGGGTGTAGAATGGGTGTCTCATGCCAAGATGCAGTGTATGAATGGGGTAGGTCTACATCAGAGACTGCAGTGTAGAAGTGGAGTCTCATGCAAGAACTGCAGGTGTTGGAAGTGTCAGCAGTGAGGCCTGTGTGGGTCTCATGCCAGAGGAGAACTGGGTTTCCAGAGCTGACCGGTTTAGAAGGGTGTCTAATACAAACTGCGTGTAGAGGTCTACAGCGGTTGTTAGAATGGGTGTCTCCATCAAGACACTGCAGGTATTAGAATGGGTTGCTCGCAGAGATGCAGTGTGTCAATGGATTGTCTCATGTCAGACTGCAGTGTGTTGAATGGGTGTTCCTGCAGAAGACTGCAGGTGTTAGAAGGGGTGTCTATGCAGAGACTGCAGGTTTATGTAGATAGAATGGTTTGTCTCATCAGAGACGCAAGTATTAGAATGGGGTTCCGTGCAGCAGACTGCAGGTGTAGAATGTGAATGGTGTCTCATCAGAGACCTGCAGGTGTTAGAATGGGTGCTCATGCAGAGACTGCAGTTAGGTGGTGTCTCAAGAGTATGCGGTATTAGAATGGGTGTCTCATGCAGAGATGCAGGTGTTTAGAATGGTGTTTCTCATGCAGAGACTGCAGTATTTAGAATGGGTTGTCTCGTTGCAGAGACGGCGGAGTGATTAAATGGGTGTCTCCATGCACGAGACTCAGGTGGTTAGGAATGGGTGTCTCACATGCAGAGACTGGCCAGGTGTGGTATTAGAATGGGTTGTCTCATGCAGAGACTGCAGGTTTAGAATGGGTGTCTCATTGAGAAACTGCAGGGTTAGAATGGGTGTACTAGCGTAGACTGCAGTGGTAGAATGGGTGTCGTGCCTTCAGAGACGCAGCAGATATTAGATGTGCTAGCAATGGGTAGATGTTGCTCATGCAGAGACTGCAGGTGTTAGGGTAGAAGTGGGTGTCTCATGCAGAGACTGCAGGTGTTAGAATGCGGTTGTTCTCATGCAGAGTGAAGGCTGGTGTACATGGGTTGTCTCATGCAGAATATGCATGGTGTTAGAATGGGTCTCCTGTCCAGAGACGCAGGTGGTTAATGGGTGTCTAATGCAGAGACTGCAGGTGATAGAATGGGCTCATGCGAGACTGCACTGCGGTGTTACGAAGGGGTCTCATGCCCAGAGACTGCCAGGTGTTAGAATGGGTGTCTCATGCAGCTAGTGTGGATGGGTGCCAGCTGCAGGTGCTTAGAATGGGTGTCTCGAGCAGAGCGCAGGTATTAGAATGGGTGTCTCAGTGTCAGTAGACTGACAGGTTTTAGAATGCGGTGTCTCATGCAGAGACTGCAGGTGTTAGATGGTTGTCTCATGCAGAGACGCCAGTTGTTAGAATGGGGTCTCATGCAGAGAATGCAGTATAAGTGTCTGAGAACAAGTGCGTGGGTGCTTATGCAGAGACTGCAGGTGTTGAATGGGTTGTGGTGGTCTTCATGCAGAGACGGTGCAGGTTTAGAATGGTGTCTCAGTGCAGAGAACTGCAGTGTTAGCATGGGTGGTCCTATGCAAGAGACCTGAAGGTGTTGAATGGGGTCTCATGAGAGACTGCAGTTAGAATGGGTGTCTCGTGCAGAGACGCAGGTGTTAAATGGTGTCTTCATGCAGAGACTGCAGTGATTAGAAATGGGTGTCTCTGCAGAGACTGGCAGATGTTTAGAATGGGTGTCTATGCAGAGACGGCGGTGTTAGAATGGGTGTTTCTCATGCAGGAGAGCATGTATTAGCTATGCGGGTCCCTCGCGCAGAGACTGCAGGGTGTTAGATGGTTGTCCATGCAGAACTGCAGGTGTTAGAATGGGCCTGCAGATGATGGTGTGTCTCATGCAGAGATGCAGGTTTAGATGGGTGTCCCTCGTGCAGAACCTGCAGGGTGTTAGAATGGGTGTACCTCAGTGACAGAGAACTGCAGGTGTTTTAGAATGGGGTGTATCTGCAGGAGACGAGCAGGTGGTTAGAATGGGTTTCATGCAGAGACTGCAGGTGTTAGAATGGGGTTCCCCTAGGCAGAGACCTGCCAGGTGTAGAATGGGGAGGTGCTGTGCGAGACGGTGCAGGTGTTAGAATGGGTGTCTCATTCAGAGACTACGGTTAGGGGTTCTTGCGGCAGTGTGTTAGAATGGGTGTCTCATGCAAATGCAGTGTTAGAATGGGTGTCTGCAGCAGAGGACTGCAGGTTTGGAATGGGTGTCTTTTCATGAGAGACTCAGGTGTAGAGGTGTCTATGACAGGCGGTTGATGTCATGGAGACCCCAGTTGGAGGTGTCTATACCCAGAGACAAGATAGGGTGCTGCAGAGATGCAGGTTGTTAGATGGGTGTCTTCAATGAAGAGACTGGCAGGGTTTAGAATGGTGTCTCATGCGCAGAGTGCCAGGTATATAAGGAATGATTCAGCCAGACTGCAAGGTTAGAAGGGGTGTCTCATGCAAGAGACGTAAGGGTATTAGAATGGTGTCTCATGCGAGACTGACGGTGTTAGAAATTTGTCTTTTGGTGTAGAGCACCTCGAAATGAACATCAGAACGCTTGCGTTTATACAGCGTGTTATAGCGGTGTTATAGCGGTGTTATAGCGGTGTTATAGCGTGTGATAGTGTGTTATAGCGGTGTTATAGCGGTGTTATAGCGGTGTTATAGCGTGTATTCTGCTGTGTGTATAGCTGTGTTATAGCTCTTGTGTATAGCTGTTGTTAGCTGTGTTATATGCTGGTTTAGCTGTTTTAGCTTGTGTTATAGCGTGTTTATCAGCGGTTGTTTAGCTGTGTTTATAGCTGTTTTAGCTGTGTTATGCTTGTTTTATAGCTGTGTTAAGCTGTTTTATAGCTGGTGTATAGTGTGTTAGCTGTGTTATAGCTGTGTTATAGCTGTGTTATAGCTGTGTTATAGCTGTGTTATAGCTGTGTTATAGCTGTGTTATAGCTGTGTTATCTGTGTTATACTGTGTTTAGCGTGTGTGTTATAGACTGTGTTAGTGTGTATAGCTGTTTATAGCGGTGTTATAGCGTGTTATCGGTGTTTATAGCGGGTTATACAGCGGTGTTATACTGTGTTATATCGTGTTATAGCTGTGTATAGCGGTGTTATAGCGGTGTTATAGCGGTGTTATAGCGGTGTTATAGGGGGGTGAGGGGGTGTTATGCGGTGTTTATAGCGGTGTTATAGCGTTGTTCAGTAGCGGTGTTTATCGTGTGCGTTTATGCTGTGTTATAGCTGTGTTATAGCTGTGTTATAGCTGTGTTATAGCTGTGTTATAGCTGTGTTATAGCTGTGTTATAGCTGTGTTATAGCTGTGTTATAGCTGTGTTAGTAACATTAGGAATAGGTTTTGTGACTTTTAAATACATTTCCTGTTACTTTCTGATAAACTCATTGGGGCTTATTCTGTATATATATTATTCTGTATATATATTATTCTGTATATATATATTATTCTGTATATATATATTATTCTGTATATATATTATTCTGTATATATATTATTCTGTATATATATTATTCTGTATATATATTATTCTGTATATATATATTATTCTGTATATATATTATTCTGTATATATATATTATTCTGTATATATATATTACTCTGTGTATATATATTATTCTGTATATATATTATTCTGTATATATATATTATTCTGTATATATATATTACTCTGTGTATATATATTATTCTGTGTATATATATTATTCTGTATATATATATTATTCTGTGAATATATATTATTCTGTGTATATATATTATTCTGTGTATATATATTATTCTGTATATATATTATTCTGTATATATATTATTCTGTATATATATTATTCTGTGTATATATATTATTCTGTGAATATATATTATTCTGTGTATATATATTATTCTGTGTATATATATTATTCTGTATATATATTATTCTGTATATATATTATTCTGTATATATATATTATTCTGTGTATATATATTATTCTGTATATATATTATTCTGTATATATATATTATTCTGTGTATATATATTATTCTGTGTATATATATTATTCTGTATATATATTATTCTGTATATATTATTCTGTATATATATTATTCTGTAAGCTCTGTTAGCGCTTTACCGTGCTAAGTCACTGAGGCTTTCCGTGCAGATCGCTCAGCACAGCGCTACCGGATCTTACAGAATAAGCCCCCATGTCCTGCCTACCATCGTTTTGCTGAAGCAGGGACAGACATTGTCCCCCTAAGAAGTGAGGAGCAGGCGACGCATGGTGTCACTTCTGTGTTCGTGTCATCCTTCAGTGGACAGGACGACCTGAATGGGCCTCGGACGCTACTGTATGACTGTTTAAGTTACATTGTAGCTCAGAGAGATAATATGCGTGTAGATTTTATTGAGTATATTGCTCTGTAACCGGCGTTCTGTGTGCGTGGGACGTGCTGCTTTGTCCGGCTCGGACCCGGCTCGGCTCTTTTCAGACCTCCCTGACGATACACTTGTTTTATTAATAACTCTTCTGTCTGCTAACAATGTCTTTCTTTTTTGAGTTTATATTTTGTAATCTCCCTCTCCCTCCATCTCACCCCTCCTGTCCATCTTCCGGTGACCCTTCTCTAACCACCCAAACCGGGTATTGTTTCCCCTTCATCTCCCCGAACCCTTCCCCCTCTTTTTTTTTTTCCTACACCTCTCTTTCCAATCCTCCCTCCTCTTCTGTCAGACTCATCCCACCCTCTTCTCCAGACCCCTTTTCCTTCCCCCCTCCAACCTCTCCACGCTGTTCCGGCTGGCTCTCTCTGCCTTCTGGTGGCGGGTTCCCTTCCTCCTTTGCCGTCCCGGTAACAGCATGGGTTACCCTCGCAGCGGCCAATGGTAAGAGTGGATACTGCCTTGTCAGTGCTGGCTTCTGTCTGCTCTATACCGCTGGACCACGACTGTGCCCGCAGTGCCCAGCTGGGTTTATAAATCAGGGAGTTGAACCAATCAGAGTTCCCCACTCAGCCAAACTCTGACCTTGTTGTAGCGTCACCAGACATGCGCCATTTATGGGAGCACTAATATACAGTGAACCTGTCCCCCATGCAAAGGCCTACAGACCAGCTGCTAATCAATCCCAGGACTTACTGCTGGGGGTTATTACTGCCCCATAATGGGCAATAACACCTAGAAATGCAGCGGGTCGGCCTTGACCATGGGGGTTTGACTACAGTGAGAGAGGCTGGAAGGGCATATAGATGCACTGTATACTGATGCCGAGTATGAAGTTCTTTCAGTAGCAGCCTATATATATACACACGCTGGACGTCACGGGGCTGGTTCGCCCTCATTGGCTGAATTTCCGCCGTGACGTGGCCGCCGCACCAAAAGACAAAAATCTTCTCTCGCCATCGCGCTCCGTCGTGTGCACAAAAGCACGGAGTATAAACTCAGCCTTAGACAGCAGAGAAGAGTAATGTGTGACCGGCCATCGCTGCTCTTCCATTTTATCTTGTATAGTGCTATAAAGAACAAGAAACGGCCAACCCAACGTAAGGTTTTATAGCAAGGGGACCTCATCCGTAGGATGTCGTTCAACGTACAGCTCAATAGCACTTCTAAAACATCGACTCTCAAATTATTGCATATATACAGTATATATATATTATATATGTTTTATTCACCTAAAGAGAACCTGCCCCGTTATCCCGGCTGTACTTCTGTCCTTCTGTTCTTCCCAGAATACAAGTCCGCAACGCTCGGTAACGCTCCTTTATCGTCTTACCGGCGTTGCTGTTTCCATCAACCAGCATCTCCCAAACATGCCAGGAAATCTGCCGAACAGGAGGTCTCCCAGTAACCAGGGTAGAGCAGTCCCGCACTGGGGGAATGGGGGGCTTTCCTTCAGGAGAGCTGGGGATTTTAAATGGAGGGAAGGATGGCAAGTTTCAGAGAGGGTTCAGATATGAGGTGAGCTTGGTGGAATGCCGTGATGGGGTCTTGCTCAAGCTTCAGAGAGGGTTCAGATAAGAGGTGAGCTTGGTGGGATGCCATGATGGGGTCTTGCTGACGCTCTGGCTCTGCGCGTTGTTTTAGATCAATGGGGTAGACATGACAGAAGCCAGGCATGATCAGGCAGTAGCCCTGCTTACCAGCACCTCCCCCACCATCACTCTGCTGGTGGAGAGAGAGCCCCCCCAGGCAGGGGCAGGGACAGACCCGGGAGCCTCGCCCTCCCTGCAAAGAGCCCGCCCGCGCTCACCCCCGCCCCCTGTGGACAGCGAGAACGGTGAGGGAGAGGAGGAGAGCGGATCCCTGAGCAATCACCGGAGGATGGAGGACGAGTACCCTATTGAGGTGAGAACATTTCCCCCTGTGTGTGTCCCTTATAGAGAACACCAGCCGTGGGTGCCCGTTCGATATGAGAAACCCCCTGTGTGTGTCCCCGATAGAATAGAGTACCCTGCATGTATGAACAGCCCATGTGTGTTCTTCTGGGTAGAATATCCATTGGGTGGCACAGCTCCTTGGGTAAGAAGAGCCCCCGTTTGTGTCCCATTATCGGATAGCAACACAAGTCCCCTTGGAAGGACATGTCTTCCAATAATAGGATGGGGGCCCATACACACAACCCATCCTCCAGGGGCCAACATTTATCCAAAGTGCTCAAGTTTCCGCACATTGTTACCAGAAAAATACGAGTCGCCATGGAATAGGCGAGGATACCGACATCTCGGCCCAGCGTAGGTCTGTCATGGAGGCTAACCCAAGTGCTGGGCAGAGATGTCCGTACCCATTCCTGTTCCATGGCGACTTGTAATTCTCTCTAAACATTGTGAAGTAACCGTATGCCAGTGGGGGTTAAGGGCAGCCCCCCCCCCACGTGTCACTGGGGTTAGGGGGTGGGGAGATTTTGGGGCAGTGACCCACTTATCCCTGTGGAGGGGGGGGGGGTCTAAGGGCAGCCTCCCACATGTCCCTGTGGGGGTGGGAAGGTGGGGTGTAAGGGCAGCCTCCCACACGTCCCTGTGGGGGGGGGGGGGGGGGGCGTAAGGGCAGCCTCCCACACATCCCTGTGGGAGGGGGGTGGTGGGGAAGGGGTGTAAGGGCAGCCTCCCACACATCCCTGTGGGGGTGGGGGGGAGGGGTGTAAGGGCAGCCCCCATTTCTTCCCCTATAGAAAATTATGTGGATGACCCGTGCGGGAACCTACAGAGTAGAGGTCAGCTCTCTCCTCTTCCTCCCCCCACACTACAGAGTAGAGGTCACCTCTCTCCTCTTCCTCCCCCCATTCCCCTTCAGAGAAGAGGGCAGCTCTCTCCTTTCGCCCCCGTTCAGAGTAGAGGGCAGCTCTCTCCTCTACCCCCCACCCCCCGCACGCGGGGCTCGGTTTTGATAGGATTGCTGACTCCTTGTCTGTGCTTCCCTCAGGAAATCTGCCTGGTAAAGGCCGGGGGACCCTTGGGGCTCAGTATCGTGGGGGGCAGCGACCACTCCAGCCATCCCTTCGGTGTCAACGAGCCTGGAGTCTTCATCTCAAAGGTGAGGAGCATGGCGCCCCCCCCCCCCCCCCCTCACCTGCTTGCCATCCCCATGTCCCTCCTTGGTTACCCTGACCGCTGTGTCTCCTCCTGCAGGTGATCCCCCGTGGGGTGGCTGCACGCAGCGGCCTGCGGGTGGGGGACAGAATCCTGGAGGCGGGGGAAGTGGATCTGCGCCACGCCACTCACCAAGAAGCCGTGAACGCCCTGCTCTCCCACTCTCAGGAGCTCCAGCTGCTGGTGAGGAGGGACCCGCCTCCCCCGGGCATGCAGGTACCAAGAAAGCTGCACTACACATGAGTATCTCCCCGAAACGGGGGTCTACGGGCGCAAGGGTGGGATCGGGGCAAAATAGGGTCATTCTGGCAATGACCGATACTGTGTAAAGCTGGAGGGGCTAACGTCAGTCCTCAAGGGCCACCAACAGGTCAAGTTTTCAGGATATGCAGGTCGTTAATTGAGCCACCTGTGCTGAAGCAGTACTTTTCGTACTTCATGGTGATTTTTTCGGTTTCCTAACGAGTCCCTGGCTGTGTTATTAATTGGGGCGAGTGTGTTCAGGGTTAGAAAACAAGTGTGTATTCAGCTGGGAACGGCGAATTCGGTCCTCCACGTGCGGGGGTCACACGTGGCCTCTCTCCCTTCGGCACTGTAGGAGGTAACACGTTTGGGGCAATGAGCAGATAAAAGCTCCCCGTGTGATATCATCTCATTCCCTTTTCTGTAGGGGGAGACGCGGGAATAAGGGGATGGGTTTTTGTCACGGGCGAGACCGGGACTGTTATACCGGGGTCAGTCACCGGGCAAAACACAGTAGTGGAATAAAATGTCCTTTTTCTGAGTCTGGAACGAAGGAAACATGGAAAGTGGGGGGGACTTTAACTTCTACATGCGATGATACCTGGCCCCTGGCTTATGGTGCTAGGTAACTGCCAGGAACCCCGCGGTTTCAGGGGTAACCAGATGGGCTTAACCTTCATTGTACAGCCTGGTTACCCCCTTACCGTCACAGTCTTTTTTTGTGATCTGACTAGGATGAGCGGGACATGGTTGGTCCCCTGACATGGAGGGGGTGTGCATAGGAGATGAGATGATTCTGTTTGTTTGAGAGCCATTTACGCTGGCGACTGTTGTGCGTTTTTGTGTGTGAGCTAAGTGGTCTTCCCCCCTCTCTGCGCCCGCAGGAGATCTGCATCGTGAAAGGGCCCGGGGAGAAGCTGGGGATAAGCATCCGCGGAGGAGCCAAGGGCCACGCAGGCAACCCTTTGGATCCCTCTGACGAGGGCGTCTTTGTCTCCAAGGTAAAAGGCACATGTCCACCATACAGCTCGGGCAGGAGATTCACGGGGCTGCCCACTTCCTTACCCGCTGTAGACCTATGAACTTCTTGGCTATTCAGGATACCATTGTGTTTATCCCCAGCCGCTTTGAATTCCCCTGCTGGACTAACCTCTACCACCACCGCTGGGAGGCTGTAGCATGGATCCACTGCCCTTTTTGGGGAAGAAAGTTCTTGACCTTTCCTCAGCGCCTCGGACCCTCCCGGTTCAGACCGTGGCTTGTTGTAGCAGGCCCGTTTCCCCCCCCCCCCATGCACCTCGTGTTGTTGGGGCAGAGCTGAGCGGCGCCGTGTGTTCTCCTCCGCAGGTCAGCTCGTCGGGCGCCGCGGCTCGGGATGGGCGGTTGGGCGTGGGGATGCGCATTCTGGAAGTGAATCAGCAGAGCCTGCTGGGGATGACGCACACGGAGGCGGTGCAGGCGCTGCGCGGTGTGGGGGACACCTTGCTAATCCTAGTGTGCGACGGCTTCGACCCCAAGGCAGTCACGTCAGCAGAGGTAAGAGATCCCGGAGCCCTTCACCAGATCGCTGCCACCGCGGCATTGCCCCTGAACGCGGTGTGTGTTCCAGCTGTGGTCGTCTCCGTGCAGATCTCCTGCTCTCTAGCGGGCTGCTCCCTTCAGGCTCTCATTCCAGCATCTGAATAGGTCCAGACAATCGGGCATGTGCTTCTGAGCTGTGGAGAAACGTGGGGAAGGGCTGTTGGGTCCAGGCAGAGGGGACTTTAGGGCCACATCTGGAGTTAACTCTATTTTAGTAACCCTACTGTATTGACTCCCTTCCCCCCTCCCAATGATGCTCTGTATAGTATTATGCATGTGTTCCCTCTTGACGCTGATGTTCCCTATGGTGAATATCCTCCCCAATACTGTGCAAGTGTCTCTCCCACTCTCCTGCTTATACCAAGTACTCTCCCTAGCCTGTAATACTGCGCAAGTGTCTCTCCCACTCTCCTGGTGATACGGAGTGCTCCCGTTTTGCCCCAAGCTCTGTTGGGTTAAACCGAGGGCTCTGTCCTTGTGTGTCCTCTCTGTCCAACATATTCTGTTTGTCGGCTGTCAGGCTTCTCCGGGTGTAATAGCCAATCCATTCGCTGGTGGAATCGGGAGGAAGAACAGCATGGAAAGTATCTCCTCGATAGACCGAGACATGAGCCCCGAGGAGATGGATAGGCTGCAGAAGGTGAGGCCGGGCTGGAGGGTTAGATATGGCGGTTCTCCTCTCTCGTGTGTCGGGGTCACCCTGGGAGTGTATGCAGGTCGGTGGTGACTCTCTGCTCCTCTCTGGCAGGACATGGAAATGGTTCGGGAGGCGACACAGTGGGCGAAAGAGGACATGGAGAAAGTGGTGAGCGCGCATACATCTGAGATCTCATCTCTCAGCCCACAGCTACACATACCTTCATTTAAGTCTGTAACCATTGTGTCCCATGTCTACGAGAGTCCCTGGCAGGCAATAGAAGTTCAGTTACAATAACTAATGCTGAACCAACTTCTGAGCACCTTCAGTGTCCTAATAATTATATGGGGAGATTGTAGGACATTCAGTCCCCACCGATGGTCCTGCTGCTGCCTCCACCGATGGTCCTGCTGCTGCCCTTACCTGCTTCAGCTCAGTTTAGTCTGCACAGAGCATCTGCAGGGTATACGGGGGGGGGGGGGGGGTTATTTTCCGCACTTGCTCCCAGTATTGTACAAATCGCAATGAATTTGAGACAAATTAAAACTGCTGCTTTTTAAAAACAAGGAGAGAACACGTGCATCTTCCGCCTTCATTTTAACCCTTTCATCGCCAACTTCCTGCTTCGGTTCATTTCTAACCCAACGCCATGTCTCACTTCCTTTCTTACTTCCCCCATTGGCTCTTTTCTTTTTGGACCCCCCCCCCCCCCCGACTTCCAGTGTCGCCTCTTAACTCCCCATAATTCATACTTCATTCCTTCCTGGTGTCGCAACTTCATCACTTCCTATTTCACTCTCTCAACTTCCTTCCTCAAGTCCTATTTGACACTTCCGTGTTACCTTCCTTCTGACTATACCCCCGATTCACTTCCCTTCTTACTCTCCAATGTCTGACCTCAATCCCACCAACTTCCTGCCTCACTTACCATCTGACTTCATCATTTCCTATCTCACTTCCCATCTGGCACTCCAAACCCAACTTCCTGCCACCCTTCCTTCTAACTTCCTGTCTCGCTCCCCATCTGCCACTCCAAACCCAACTTCCTGCTGCCCTTCCTTCTGACTTCCTGTCTCGCTCCCCATCTGACTTCCTGCCGCCCTTCCTTCTGACTTCCTGTCTCGCTCCCCATCTGCCACTCCAAACCCAACTTCCTGCCGCTCTTCCTTCTAACTTCCTGTCTCGCTCCCCATCTGCCACTCCAAACCCAACTTCCTGCCGCCCTTCCTTCTGACTTCCTGTCTTGCTCCCCATCTGACTTCCTGCCATTCAAAACCCAACTTCCTGCCGCCCTTCCTTCTGACTTCCTGTCTCGCTCCCCATCTGCCACTCCAAACCCAACTTCCTGCCACCCATCCTTGTAACTTCCTGTCTCGTTCCCCATCTGCCACTCCAAACCCATCATCCTGCCACCCTTCCTTCTGACTTCCTGTCTCGCTCCCCATCTGCCACTCCAAACCCAACTTCCTGCCGCCCTTCCTTCTCACTTCCTGTCTCGCTCCCCATCTGCCACTCAAAACCCAACTTCCTGCTGCCCTTCCTTCTCACTTCCTGTCTCGCCCCCCATCTGACTTCCTGCCGCCCTTCCTTCTGACTTAGTCTCTTTTCCATCTCTCCTCTATCTCTCCTCTGACTCTGCCCTTGCCCCTCCCTCTCCCCCCTCCCTCACCCACACCCCGTGTGATCCAGTTTCACCCCGCTTTTACTCTCTCTCCCCCTCTCCCTGTGCATGGCTTCGGGTGCCTGTGGCTGGGCTTGCTCTGACTGTCCTGTCTCTGTGAAGGAGAGGATGCGTAGGGAGCAGGAGGAGGCCACGCGACTCCTCGAGGAGGAGGCCGAGGTGAGAGGAAGGTGGGGGAGGGCTTCCTTGGCGTTGGTCCGTCACGTCCCCGGCGTGGTTCTGCACCTGATCTCGCGCTGCTTGTGCTGCTCCTTTTCTTCTCCACCTCCCAGCCGGCGGTGGCGACGGGTCACTCTGTCCAGGAGGAGGGGGAAAAATCACCGCTCTGGTGACCAAGCTGTTACCTTTTTGCCCTTCCAAACGGTCACTAATCCACCGGCGGGTTTTATAGCTCAGTCAGTGAGGGGGGCGGTGTAGAGCCCGTGGAGGTAGGAAAACCTTGTCCGGGAGTGTCCGGTCCATCTGACCTTGGGCTCCAGAGAACCGGTTGCCGTTTCTTCAGTGCAGGTATCCGTGTCTGTATGTTCAGACCGCAGCCCTGTACCGCTCAGCGGGGTTGTATAAGGAAATGTAGTGTGTGTGTGTGTGTGTGTGTGTGTGTGTGTGTGTGTGTGTTTGTGTGTGTGTGTGTGTGTGTGTGTGTGTGTGTGTGTGTGTGTGTGTGTGTATATATATATGGAGTTCCACAGTTGCTGCAGAAAAGGCCCCCCTTTGAATTCCTATGGTTTTACATACATCGACATAACAATCACCTGGGTCCTTATCAGGTTTTAAAATTAGGTAATACCAACATCAGATGAACAACCAACACATGACATATTGCACCGTTGTCATGATTTATTAACAAAAATAAAGCCAAAATGAGAAGCCATGTGTGCTAAACTAAGTATAACCTTATGATTCAATAGCTTGGAATAACCACCTTTACAGCCAATAACTTGAAGTCATCGTTTTCTGTATGACTGGTCATTCTCTCACATCGTTGTGGAGGAATTTTGGCCCACCTCTTCTTCTACATACAGTTGCTTCAGTCATTGAGGTTTTTCTGGGCATTGTTTATTGCACAGCTCTCTTAAGGAGGTCCCGCCACAGCATTCACTCAGGGTTAGGTCTGGACTTTGACTGGGCCACTTGCAAACACCTTGATTCTTTTCTTTTTCAGCCATTCTTTTGTAGATTTGCTGGTGTTCTTGGGATCATTGTCCTGTTGCATGACCCAATTTCGGCCAAGCTTTAGCTGTCGGACAGATGGCCTCACATTTGACTCTAGAATACTTTGGTATACAGAGGAGTTCATGGTTGACTCAATGACTGCAAGGTTCCCAGGTCCTGTGGCTGCAAAACAAGCCCAAATCATCACCCCTCCACCACACCTCTGGAATGCCCTTCCCCTCAGTACCCGACTAGTACCCTCTCTTTCCACCTTTAAGACCCACCTTAAGACACACTTGCTTAAGAAGCATATGAATAGCACTGTGAATATTCCTGAACAGTTATACATAAAGCTTCCCCCCTGCAGACGCTACCCAGAACTCCCTCCTACTGTCTCTGTATGTATCTCCCTACCTACCAATTAGACTGTAAGCTCCCTCGGGGCAGGGACTCCTCTTCCTTAATGTTACGTTTATGTCTAAAGCACTTATTCCCATGATCTATATTTTTATATTATCTGTTTATTATTTGATTACCACATGTATTACTACTGTGAAGCGCTATGTACATTAATGGCGCAATATAAATAAGACATAAATACAATACCGTGCTTGACAGTTGGTATAGTGTTTGTGCTGATATGCGTGTTTTGGTTTTTCGCCAAACTGGCGCTGTGCATTATGGCCAAACATCTCCACTTTGGTCTCGTCTGTCCAAAGGACATTGTTCCAGAAGTCTTGTGGTTTTATTCAGATAACTTTGCAAACCTAAGCCGTGCTGCCATGTTCTTTTAGAGAGACATAGGCTTTTTTTCCTGCAACCCTTCCAAACAAACCATACTTGTTCAGTCTTTTTTCAAATTGTACTGTCTGAACTTTAACTTTAACATGCTAACTGAGGCCTGGAGTCTGAGATGTAACTCTTGTTTTTTTTGTCAATTTCTCCTGAGCATTGCGCGGTCTGACCTAGAGGTGAATTGCTGGTGGTCTCACTCCTGGGAAGATTTGCAACTGTCTTCAATGTTTTCCCACTTTTGAATAATCTTTCTCTGTAGAATGATGACTTTAAATTGTTTAAGAAATGGCCTTATAAACCCTTCCCAGATTGATGGCAGCAACAATTGCTTCTCTAAGATCATTGCTGATGTCTTCCCTCCTTGGCATTGTGTTAACACACACACCTGAATGCTCCAGACCGACAAAACTGCTAAAGACTTAACTTCGGCTTTTATAGAGGTGGTCACCTAGCTGATGATCAATTAATCAAGGGCATTTGATTAGCAGCACCCTGTCTGCTACTTGGCGTCTTATTCCTATGGAACCAGTAAGGTGTGACTTAGTTTTTCACACATAGCTTCTCCATTTTGGCTTTATTTTTGTTAAATAAATCATGACACAGTGTTATGTGTCATGTGTTGTTTGTTGCATCTGAGGTTGTATTTACCTAATTTTTAGGCCTGTAAGGACAGAGATTGTTATTATGTCCTGATATGTAACCATGGAATTCAAAGAGGGTATACTTTCTTTTTCACACAACTGTATATATGATTGTATAAGGGAATTTACTTTATTATAATCTGGTGTAGAATAGGGAAATGTTGCAGAGGATGCAATGCTGCAGTCTTGCTCACTGTTGCAGAGGATACTATGCGGCAGTCTCACTGTTGCAGAGGATACTATGCTGCAGTCTCACTGTTGCAGAGGATGCAATGCTGCAGTCTCACTGTTGCAGAGGATGCTATGTGGCAGTCTCACTGTTGCAGAGGATGCTATGCTGCAGTCTCACTGTTGCAGAGGATGCTATGCTGCAGTCTCACTGTTGCAGAGGGATATTGCTGCAGTCTCAACTGTTGCAAGGGATGCTATGCTGCAGTCTCACTCTGTTGCAGAGGATCTATGCTGCAGTCTCACTGTTGCAGAGGATGCATGCTGGCAGCTCATCCTGTTGGCAGAGGATGCTGGCAGTCCACTGTTGCAGAGGATGCTATCTGCAGTCTCAACTGTTGCAGAGGATGCATGCTGCAGTCTCCACTAGTTTGCAGAGGATGCTATGTGGGCAGTCTCAGCACACTGTTGCAGAGGATGCAATGCTGCAGTCTCACTGTTCAGACGATGCAATGCTGCAGTCTCACTGTTGCAGAGGATGCAATGCTGCAGTCTTGCTCACTGTTGCAGAGGATGCTATGCTGCAGTCTCACTGTTGCAGAGGATGCTATGCTGCAGTCTCACTGTTGCAGAGGATACTATGCTGCAGTCTCACTGTTGCAGAGGATGCTATGCTGCAGTCTCACTGTTGCAGAGGATGCTGTGCTGCAGTCTCACTGTTGCAGAGGATGCGTGCTGCAGTCCTCACTGTTGCAGAGGAGCTATGCTGCAGTCTCCAGCTGTTGCAGAGGATGCTGTGCGCGTCTCACTGTTGCAGAGATGCTATGCTGCAGTCTCACTGTTGCAGATGATGCTATGCTGCAGTCTCACTGTTGCAGAGGATGCTATGCTGCAGTCTCTTGTTGCAGAGGATGCTAGCTGCAGTCTCACTGTGCGGGAGCTATGCTGCAGTATCACTGTGCAGAGATGCTTGCGGCAGTCTCGCTCACTGTTGGCGCTACAAACTGAATGGGTCGTGGGCTGAGGGAGGTAACCTAAAGCCCCCCCAAAGTCTGAAGCCTGGCATACACAGCAGGTTTAGCAGCTGGTCCTTGCCACGTTACTGGTCACTATCAGTGCTCTGGTCAGCGCTGGTTCTTGATGTGAGCGGGTTTCAGGCCGGCTCCCCGGGCGGGGCGTGTGCATTCAGAACGGAGGAGAGATGTCTCCTCTGCAGGGTGACCGTGCGAGATAAAGTGACACATGGTGCTAAAACCGTCCCTAACGTCACAGGCTGACTAAGCATGGAGGTATCACAGACAGACCTGTGACTCACGGATACTGATCCGATCACAATGTACATCTCATACATCAGCCCATCCTCTGTTCCCAGAGTTACAGCGCTGAGCCTCTGAAGCTGGATTACAAGACCCTGGCAGCCTTACCCAGCAGTGGCCTGTCCAGAGGGAACAGGGTGAGTGCTGGCACCGTGTGTCTCACAGTTTGTGTGTGTGTGTGTGTGTGTGTTTGTGTGTGTGTGGTGTGAGGGTGTGATGTCTTGTGTGACACTCGCAGCCACTGTGCTTCTCTGATACACCCCAGTGAGGGAGGCGGCTTCTCTAATACCCCCAGTGAGGCAGGCGGCTTCCCTGATACACCCCAGTGAGTACAGGCGGCTTCTCTGATCACACCCCAGTAAGACAGGCGGCTTCTCTGATACCACCCGTGAGACAGGCGGCTCTCTGATACACCCCAGTGAGGCGGCGGCTTCTCTGATACACCCCCAGTGAGGCAGCGGCTTCTCTATCCAACCCAGTGACAGGCAGCGGCTTCACTCTGTACACCCAGTGAGGCAGGCGGCTTCTCTGATACACCCCAGTGAGGCAGGCGGCTTCTCTGATACACCCCAGTGAGGCAGGCGGCTTCTCTGATACGCCCCAGTGAGGCAGGCGGCTTCTCTGATACGCCCCAGTGAGGCAGGCGGCTTCTCTGATACGCCCCAGTGAGACAGGCGGCTTCTCTGATACGCCCATTGAGACAGGCGGCTTCTCTGATACGCCCCATGTGAGACCAGGCGGCTCTCTCTGATACAATACACCCCAAGTGAGGCAGGCGGCTTCTCTGATCCACCCCAGTGAGGCACACGGCTTCTCTGATACACCCAGTGAGGCAGGCGGCTTCTCTGATACAAACACCCAGTGAGGGCAGGAGGCGGCTTCTCTGATACACCCTGTGAGGCAGGCGCTTCTCTTACAACAACCCAGTGAGGCAGGCGGCTTCTCTGATACACACAGCAGTGAGGCAGGCGGCTTCTCTGTGATAACACCCCAGTGAGGCAGACGGCTTCTCTGATACACCCAGTGAGGCAGGCGGCTTCTCTGATACACCCCAGTGAGGCACGCGGCTTCTCTGATACACCCCAGTGAGGCAGGCGGCTTCTCTGATACACCCCAGTGAGGCAGGCGGCTTCTCTGATACACCCCAGTGGCAGGGCGGCTTCTCTGATACACCCCAGTGAGCAGACGGCTTCTCTGATAGACCCCGAGTGAGGCAGCGGCTCTCTGATACACCCAGTGGAGTCAGCTTCTCTGATACACCCCAGTGAGCAGGCGGCTTCTCTGATACACCCGTGCGGGCAGTGGCTTCTCTGATACACCCCAGTGAGGCAGGTGGCTTCTCTGATACATCCCCGATAGGTAGGTGGCCTCTTTTACACACACCTCAAGGACAGGGGCTTCTCTCGAAAAATGATATATTTTAGTACCCGCCTATTACGCTGTTTACCTCAGCGCTGAGAGAGAGATGCTGACAGTCCAGTGGCACCAGGTATATGGGAACAGGAGCCCTCTCCCCAGATTGCCGGATCCGGCGGAGGTAATGGTCTTTTCTGCCTTTTGCTGTATTATGTGGACGAGGTGCTGCTGTTAAATCTTTATATGACAGCCATATGAGGGTCTAGCCCTGGTGTGAGCCATTAAACCAGGGGGACACCTGTTTTTTGGGCCGGGATGTCCAGTAAGGCCCATGCTCACATTCCCCTTGGTATGTGAGTATGTGAGTGAGTGAGTATGTGAGTGAGTGAGTATGTGAGTGCATTTTGTTCAGCTTGTGGCTGTCACAGTGAGTCCTTGGCTGCAGTAAACTTGTTTGATCATGAAGAAAACTGTATTATTTTGCAAATATTGATACTTTTTAGTGGAACAAATAAGTGTGTGTCTGTGTGTCTGCGCACGTGTGCGTGTGCGTGCGTGTGTATTAAAGAAGGGTACAACAGGTCTTTCTGGGTGCAGCTGCTCCACAGCGAGGTAATAATACCCTATAGAAAGTGGCAGTAGACCGGAATTCATGGTCTCCTGCCCCCGTACACTGGGAAATGTCAGTGGGCTGAAGGTACGACTTCTCCCTGGATCGCTATCTGAACCCTGTGAAGATGGGAACAGCAGTTGGTCCTCTGACGGTTTTGTCTGTGTACTGGGCGAGAAGACGCCAGTATTTCCCCGTCCTTATAATGAGGGGGTCAAATCAGGATATTTTGCCACTCAAACAACAACAACATTTGTCAAAAACAATCAACAACATTTACACAAATGAAATGAGATAGCCAGTCACTACTTATCTATATGGGGTGCCAGCAGCCGAGCCGGGAAAATCTCACCAGCACCAGCACCTAAGGGTGGCTCGAAATGTCGCTCTTGTTAACTTTTTGGATGAATTAAACTGATTTTTTTTTTTTTTACTACATACTTGGAGAGTGCGGTTGGTCCTTTGTTTATGTAATGAGGTTGTCAGGGAGGTGTGTGGCAGGTGGTACCTGATCCTCCTGTTGTGGACAGGACAAGGTGGTGCAGTGTCTTGGTGTTATACTTAGTTGTTCTTTACTTTCCTGGTCTGTTTGTGTACAGTTTGGGAGGTGAGATTGAGACACTGGTCCGAGTACAGTTTAGAGTGGGGGGTTGAGACACTGGTCCGTGTACAGTTGGCAGGTGAGGTTGAGACACTGGTCCGGTACGTTGGAAGGTGATGTTGGACACTGGTCCAGTACAGTTTGGAGATGGGGTTGAGACACTGGTCCGAGTACAGTTGTTGTGTGAGGTTAAGACACTGGTCCGAATACAGTTTGGAGATGGGTTTGAGACACTGTCCGAGTACAGTTTGGAGATGGGGTTGAGACACTGGTCCGAGTACAGTGCAGGTGAGATTGAGACACTGTCCGAGTACAGTTGGGAGATGGGGTTTGAGACACTGGTCCGAGTACAGTTTGGGATGGGGGTTGAGACACTGGTCCGAGTACATTTGGCAGGTGAGGTTAAACACTGGTCCGAGTACAGTGGGGTGGTGAGGTTAAGACACTGGTCCGAGTACAGTTTGGAGATGGGGTTGAGACACTGGTCCGAGTACAGTTGTGTGGTGAGGTTAAGACACTGGTCCGAATACAGTTTGGAGATGGGGTTGAGACACTGGTCCGAGTACAGTTTGGAGATGGGGTTGAGACACTGGTCCGAGTACAGTTGGCAGGTGAGATTGAGACACTGGTCCGAGTACAGTTGGGAGATGGGTTGAGACACTGGTCCGAGTACAGTTTGGAGATGGGGTTGAGACACTGGTCCGAGTACAGTTGGCAGGTGAGGTTAAGACACTGGTCCGAGTACAGTTGGGTGGTGAGGTTAAGACACTGGTCCGAGTACAGTTAGGAGATGGGGTTGAGACACTGGTCAGTGTACAGTTGGCAGGTGAGGTTGAGACACTGGTCCGAGTACAGTTGGGAGGTGAGGTTGAGACACTGGTCCGAGTACAGTTGGGAGGTGATGTTGAGATACTGGTCTGAGTACAGTTGGGAGGTGAGATTGAGACACTGGTCCGAGTACAGTTGGGAGGTGGGTTTGAGGCACTGGTCCGAGTACAGTTTTGTGGCGAGATTGAGACACTGGTCCGAGTACAGTTGGGAGGTGGGTTTGAGGCACTCGTCCGAGTACAGTTGGGAGGTGATGTTGAGACACTGGTCCGAGTACAGTTTGAAGATGACGTTGAGACACTGGTCCGAGTACAGTTGGGAGGTGGGTTTGAGGCACTGTTCCGAGTACAGTTGGGAGGTGAGGTTGAGACACTGGCCCGAGTACAGTTGGGAGGTGGGTTTGAGAGCAGAGCTTGGCCAGCGAGTATGCCGTTGGGAGGTAGGGGGGGGTTGGGGTTGAGACAATGGTCCGAGTACAGTTGGGAGGTGAGGTTGAGACACTGGTCCGAGTACAGTTGGGAGGTGAGATTGAGACACTGGTCCGTGTACAGTTTTGTGGTGAGGTTGAGACACTGCGTAGTTGTGTAGTGAATCGTAATATTCACAAATCCGGCGCTCAGAGGTATATATGGAAGCTGGACTGCATAGTATATTATATCATGAAGAGAGGGGAATGACCGAGTAATGGGCTAACCTCCAGGTATGTAAAACGTGAGAAAGCAAATGTCTTTTTCAATAGTCTGCGTATACGCAGTAGTGCATCAAGTTGTAAAACTCACAGTTAATAGGAGGGCCCAGTGGTGTCCCCACAAGGTCTGAAGACTCATCTGTTCTTTCTCACCACGGTCCAGTAGCGACTGCTCCGTCACGATGGGTGATGAGAACTGGGTGTAGTCTGTGTCCGGCTGTTGTCCCAGCAACCCGGCGTGCTACCGACAGCGTCTGACGTAACTATGGTACTCCTCCCGCGGGAGAAAAAATCGATGCACCGCCGAAAGAACTTGTGCAGAGGCTGAAAGATTTGACTGTAAAAAACTTTATTGCGGCATAGCAGTGGAGCTCTAGTGTCCGTGTACAGTTGGGAGGTGAGGTTGAGACACTGGTCGGTTGGTCCTTTGTTTATGTAATGAGGTTGTCAGGGACGTGTGTGGCAGGTGGTACCTAATCCTCCTGTTGTGGACAGGAGACAAGGTGGTGCAGTTTCTTGGTGTTATACTTAGTTGTTCTTTGCTTTCCTGGTCTGTGTGTGTACAGTTTGGGAGGTGAGATTGAGACAATGGTCCGAGTACAGTTCGGTGGTGAGGTTGAGACAATGGTCCGTGTACAGTTGGGAGGTTAGATTGAGACAATGGTCTGTGTACAGTTCGGTGGTGAGGTTGAGACAATGGTCCGTGTACAGTTGTGAGGTGAGGTTGAGACACTGGTCCGAGTACAGTTGGGAGGTGAGATT